>JAVLVB010000265.1:753689-766632 GCA_032876305.1 Orestias chungarensis
TTCAGAACTAAGCAATGTTCATATTTAGCTCATACTACGTTATAGATGACCTTAAATGGTCCAAGACTCTAAGTTAGCATAACGGGACTAAATAACTGGCTCAGCTATGCTGCTATGTTATGTCATGTTTGCTGTTTACTAGATGAGGGAGAAGCAGGTTTATTCTCCTACATTTGGAAACAACTATTCACAAGATTTTTGCACTTTTCCACACATTTTTGCACTAGACTGAGTAATTCTCTGCTGGTGACAGGGCCAGGTTAAAACACGATGTTAAAATGTTTGGTTTTTAAAACCAAAGAAGAGAACTGAACAGGAAGTAAACGTTAGCACCTCCCCACACAGACCACTGGAAACTCTAATGCTGACACCATTGGAAAAAGTAAGAACCTGTTTGAATATAAGATCAATGATTGTAAAAATTGTGTAACCTACTTTCAAACTGTTAGTTTGATTTTTATTTATTGAGAACGTTTCCATGTAGGACGCGGCAGTAAAACAGGCCAAACATGGGAGAAACCGTTGTTTCTTTAAAACCCCGAGATTGTAAGAATGCAATCCAGACTCAGATCTGAACTGTAAAAGCACGGTGGAGGAAGGGGCATGGTGACATTATGCACCGTTTACAGCCAGCGGGGGTTTCAGCAACCGATGAGAGAGATGAGACCAAACCTGCAAACATTTGCATGTCAGCAACGAGAGCCAGAAATGTTATGCAGCCGGGAAACGTGTTTGCTTTCACACAAAGAGATCTTTGTGGTCCATCTGGAAACTGGAGACAGTGTGAACTGAATAGTGCGGCCGCGCTAGAATAGAGGCCGCCGTCGGGAGGTGAATCCGCCTGATGTTGGGTCCATTGAACACTGTCCACCTCTTGGGTTTCATCGGACAGTTTTTTTTCTTTCATTGTTTGGTTGCACAATAGGAGAAGTGAGTGGGTGGGGGGGGTTGATGTGTGCAGACCTGCAGCGCCCGAAGCAACACAGGCGGGTCGGGACAGGACTCGACTGGAGGATGGGGGTATGGCAGAGATCCATGTCAGCCGAAACTCTGCAGAAACACCCAAAAAAAAAAACAGACAAGAAAATAACAAAGAAACTGAACATTTTACTGTTCTAAAACTTTTAAAAACGGTTCCAAACGTTGGTTTGAGCGGATGTGTGTGACCCCCCCCTGTCGGACAGAGGCGTCTGGATGTTTCACACCCTGTGTCCAGTTTGTAGTGCAAACACTTTAGTAAACGCAGTCCTGTGATTGGCAAACACAGAACAGCAGTAAAAGTATCTGACGGTCGACTCGAGTCAAAACTCCTGCAACTGAAACGATTTTGCAACCGAATAAATTTACTGACATTCCTGCCGCCTGACACCATTTTGCCCTGACGCCTGCGGGTGGGGCGTGTGTGCAGGTGTGTTGCGGGGGGTAACCTGAAACCCTCCCCTCCTCCAGCAGCATAAAAGCAGCTCAGCTCCATTCTCTGCTGCATTTCCCTCCTCGTCTCCATCCAGAACAGCAGAACTCCTCCTTCAACATGGAAAACCGCTTCTCCAGCCGCTCCATCTCCTTGGGCGGGAGCCGCCTGGGCTCCGGGGGGTCCCCCAGCGTGTACGGCGGCGCCGGGGGCTCCGGGGTCCGCATCTCCAGCAGCATTTCTTCCAGGAACCTCAGCTTTGGTGGCGGAGCTGGGTTTGCCGCGGGCGGCGGCGGCGGCTTCGGCGCTGGAGGTGGTGGTGGTGGTGGTGGTGGTGCCGCCTTCGGCGCCGGCGGGGGTTTCAACCTCTCCGACGGCCTGGATGTCTCAGAGAACAAGAAGGTGGCCATGCAGAACCTGAACGACCGCCTGGCTACCTACCTGGAGAAGGTCCACAAGCTGGAGACGGCCAACAGCCAGCTGGAGCTGAAGATCAAGGAGTTCCTGGAGAAGAAGACCAAACCCGAGAGCCGCGACTACTCCAAGTTCCTGATCGTCATCACCGACCTGCAGGCGAAGGTGAGGCCGGGTCCGCTTCGCTTCTTGAGGGCGAGAAACCGAAGATGCTCCGATGTTGAAAACACAAAGAGGGCGTCACCCGGGACCACGCCCACTTCCTGCGGTGGAAACAGGGCACCGCGGCGCCCAAAGACGTCAAACCTGACCAAGTTTTTCTCTCTAGTCTCTGATTTATTCATTAGTTTTTTTCTTAATCTCACAATAATTAAGTAAAAATAAGCTCTGATGTCTTTCTCTCTGTAGTTTCTGTTGATTCCCTGAAACTAGACGCACCTGGTTTGATTTGGTGTTGAGGGTGTGAGACCGACCCGTACTCACCCTCACACGCTTGATTTGACTCTCGCTTATGTTACTGCGGCTGACGCCTTCCAAAACTCGCCTCCTCAGATCATCGACGCAACCATGAACAGAGGAAACCTGATCCTGTCCATCGACAACGCCAAGCTGGCCGCCGACGACTTCCGGGTCAAGTGAGTCCCGAACACGTTTGTGATTTAGTGTCTCATTACAAAGCTCCAAAAATACTAATAAAACCGTTATTATTGTCATTCTGTCTAAACCTTTTGCATCTTTTGTATCTATTAATATTTAAGGCTGAAGTCATTGCAGGATAATCGACACTGCAAACACGACAAAACTGACTTAGAAGAAACCTGGATTAACTCAATTATTACCAATTATTGCTACAAAAGTACTAGTTTAGCTTTTTTCAGTTAGAAAAAGTGAATATACAGAAAATAAGCAAAACATTTGATTTAAACCAGCTCGTATATCTTAGTCTCTGAGATGAGCCGTAGCAGGCCTGTCGTTGACTCCGTGTCGGTTTGATGGACGCTGCAGGTACGAGAACGAGCTGTCCATGCGTCAGTCGGTGGAGGGAGACATCGCCGGGCTGAAGAGGCTCCTGGACGAACTGACGCTGGCTCGGTCCGACCTGGAGATGCAGATCGAAGCCCTGAGGGAGGAGCTGATCTACCTGAAGAAGAACCACGAGGAGGTGAGGGCGAACTGACCAGAGGTCCAGATATAGCCTGGAGCAGAGCCCCCCCGAGTCTGAAACCTTTAACCTCTGCAGGACCTTCTGGCCATGAGGTCACAGGTGGGCGGCCAGATAAACGTGGAGGTGGAGGCCGCGCCCCAGCAGGACCTGAGCGCCATCATGGCCGAGATCAGGGAACACTACGAGAGCGTCGCCAACAAGAACCGCAAAGAACTGGAGAGCTGGTTCCAGTCCAAGGTGAGCACCCAGAGAGGAGCTCAGGGTTCAGGGGGGGCATCAGAACCAGAACCAGCCGTGGAAGAGAGGAGCTGAGCCAGAGTTTAGATGCAATTATTCAAATATTCATAACATAATTAAGAAATACACTATTAAATATTTTTATGATAAATTTAAATTAAATGTAAAAAAATTCCATTTATTTAAAATGAATAAATGGAAATTAAATTTAAGTTTATTTCAATAAAGTTTTTTATTGATTTAGACTTTATTTAAATGCTTATTTTTATTTAATACAAACAAATTAAATATTTTTGCATATCTATATATATACATATATATAAAATTATAAAAAATTTTGTTTTTATATTATTCTTATCATAGGCTCTTATTAATATTCTTATTCATAATAAGAGCCTCTGATTGGTTAAGGCCCATAATTTAGACCCGCCCACAGGCTAAGGCTAATTTTTATTAAGTAAGTAAGTATTTTTTGCTTTTTATTATTATTCTTTTTTTTATGAATTTATATTTAATAGTTACATATTTTCAATTAAATAAATAATACTTTTAAATAATTTCTTATTGTAATTTGACACTCTACACCTTTGGCCCTTATTGGGACTCATATAATATGCCAGAATCTAACAAAAAGCGTTTATACAATTGAACTAAATGGATAATGAACATTAGAGTATCATCTGCATAAGCACTATGTTTTATGACGATTTCCCTGTTTCCTGGTTTTTAGTCAGAGGAGCTCAACAAAGACGTCACCGTGAGCACAGAGACGCTGAAATCAACTCGCTCTGAAATCTCAGAAATCAGACGAACTCTCCAGAGTCTGGAAATCGAGCTCCAGTCGCAGCGCAGCATGGTGCGTCTCTAAAAGATACCGAACACGAGTCAAGCAGCAGAGCTTTCCCTGAATCCATTCCTCTCACCCCTGCAGAAAGCTTCCCTAGAGTCAACGCTGGCGGAAACAGAGGGCAGGTACAGCGCGATGCTGGGCGGCTACCAGAACCAGGTGACGTCTCTGGAGGAGCAGCTGACGCACCTGAGGGCCGACCTGGAGCGACAGAGAGAAGAGTACCAGATGCTGCTGGACATGAAGACCAGGCTGGAGATGGAGATCGGAGAGTACCGGCGTCTGCTGGACGGAGAGGCGTCAGGGTGAGGAAACCGGAGTAACCGCGTAGAACTGGCACCAAGGAAGAATCCGCGCTCAGACTAAAGTTACAAATGTAAAATTCCTTAAGACAAATCTGAAGACTAAAGGCCAGGTTTAGTCATCAATCCTGGTGGGAACTGAAAAGTCTGTTTATGTTTTGTTTTGTTTATTTGCATGACCACTGCGACCTTTGAAATCGGCTTAATTTGAGAACTTCTTCCTGCTATAATAGTTTGAAAACATCCCGGCTTTCGTTTTCCTGTCCGCCGCCAAAAGAAACATGAAATGTTGCAAAGGATTTTTGTCGAGTTTGGGGTTTAAAGAAGACAAAACTAGCATACAATCACGTTTTCAGCGAGATAAAGGAGCTTGTTTTAATCATTGATAAAAACAGGCAGTTCCATCGTTCACACAGAGGACAACAGAGGACACAAGTGAAACATCTGCCCATGGAACTGGTCGTTTTTGTCGATATTCAAGAGTTATTCACTTAAATTAGGGTCGTGTAGATGTTTAAAACCTTATTCATAAGTTGGCTCAGTCTTTTTTTCAGGTGTACTGAGATATTTGAGCACAAACTTGACAGAAACAGCTGGTTTTGTCTCTTTGCAGTGAAAACAGAAAAAAAAACAGGAATCGCTGCATTAGGGTAGAATTAAATAAAAACGATGAACAAAATACTCTCCTACAAACGTAAAAACCATCCAATGAAGGTTTTCTGCCGCCAGTAATCTTCACTTATTTTAACCAGCATCATTTTTGGGGAAACTAAGAATTGGTTGGTTTTCTAGTTCAGTCACGTTTAGCAACAGTAGAGTCTAATCATGCGTCAATTGGAACACTCCCCACCATCTAGAAAATGTCTTAGTTTGAGAGTTTCGGTTGAGTTTAATAGAGCGTAGCACCAACTAGTGGCGTGACAAGGAACTACACCGTTGTACGTGAACATGGTTAACAGAAACATGGAAGGAAAAACGTTGTTTTGAACGGATCGTTGTCTGAATCCACCTTCGTTCTCAGGACAGCTCATGAATCTAACTCGCGTTTCCTCTTCCTCAGCTCCTCATCCTCCTCCTCCTCAACAACAACAACCACTCGGAAGGTGGTGATCGTCACCAAGGAGATCGTAGAGGACGGAGAAGTCATCACCGAATCTCAGGAGTACTCGTGAGGAGTTTAACGCAGCTGTTCTCACCCAATAAAACACTGCTGACTAACATCTCTGTGGTTTCTCTGCTTCTGTTTGGGTCCAACATTGGAGGTAGAGTAGCACAAAGTGGTCTAATGTAGATCTATCCAACCAAAACCTACACTCACCAAAAAGGTCCCTAGCATTTCAGTCAGCCTGAGGTGTGGACTTTGACTAGACCGTTGCAGCAGCCACTCTGCTGCTGAGTTTGGTGTCCAACTTGGGCCGAGCTCCAGCTAAAAGTTGTGGTAATAAATTCTGTTTGGATAAAACAAAGAGGCATAAGACATGACCATGCTATCAACCAGTGGCAGGATTTCTTCTACCAACACGTCCGTTAAAAAAATGAGATCTCAAACAAAAATAAACTTTTCCTAGCAGACACACAGAAGCGCCATGGCAAATATACAATATTCCATTACTATGTAGTTTCTAAAATGCATCCAACATAACTGTATCTGTACCATTTTAAACAAGGCTGCCGACTCTCACATATTGAGCGTGAAACACGTCTTCACACGCTTTCATGCCAAACCTCCGAGTTCTCAACATGAGAAACAAAATCTATAGTTGTATCTGAGCTGCCTATTGTCCACAGCCAAAGACCACTGACGATCGATCAGTGATGTCTTATTGGCTGAACAGGCAGGCAGGCGTTCCCCTGCAGTACTCCATCCTCTGCAGTAGGTGGCGCAGCAGATGATGAACACTGGCCAGAGCAGCTGAAGACACCAGCAGTGGAAAAACGCTGCTATTCCAAATAAAGCGCTCCATGTGTTTCATGACTGCTCTTCAGCCCACAGCCTCAATATCTCAGTATGCAGCGTCTGCTCCCTCGGTCGGGGGAACGTCCGACCAAGAGGTGAAGGTACACTGGGTCACGGTCCTGCCAAAAGTTCAGGAGTTTTTTGTTAGGTTGATCATTGTACTGTCATGATTGATAGTTGTATGTCTTTAAAATCTCAATAAGGTACATGTGCCCTGTTTTTCTGGTGTCTATTTAAACTTAACTACGTTTACCTAGGAGTGCTTAAAACCTTTTTTTCTTAAAGACAAGAAGAGCTGAGGACTAAATGACTGCAGCTTTAATTGAGCACAATGTCCCAAAATGTTCTGAGTGTTTCAAAGACTCCAAAACAGCTCAACAATAGAGGTGTGCTTGAACAAAAGCTCCCTGTATAGTCAATGAAGCGCTTGGCCCATACGTCACATAGTAGTTCATGGCTTTCTCAGCATGTGGAAAACCAGCGGGAGGGGATGTTGGACAGCAGATGTGATTTTCTCAAGAATAAACCCCACCCTAGAAGAGAAGGGCGGTACTGTGTTAGTCTGTCTGTAGATAATGCTGCCAAGACCATAGGGCCACACAACTCCATCGCCTCCAGAGTCCGAGGCATTACAGACATGGCTGCCCATGTCCTGTGATTCATAACACTGCAGAATAATCAGGGGAGGCTTTTTTGAACTTCATACTTCTAAATTATATCAAAACACAGAGCATTAGATCATATTTGTTTTATAATGACATGTCAACAACAGGGTTTTGTGAGCTTCATGAAACATGGAGTACATGGAGATCCTCGTGCACATCTCCACTCACTGGTTAAGTCTTGAGCATCATGTAACACGGATCCTGAGACTATATGCCCTTCTTGCCAGCTACTACAAATCTGCGAGTACGGTGCCCTAAAATCATTGTCTGTGGCCCACAGAAACAAAGAGCAAGTGTCATCAGTTACCTTCTGACGCTCTCTCTGGAACCTAAACATCAGGACAAAAATCTTGGGGTAATACTCGATTCAGTTCAACAGCCACATTAAATCAGTAACATCAGCAGCCTTTTACCATCTTAAAAACATTGGCAGAATCAGAGGAATAGTCTCTAAACCAGACCTAGAAAGACTTATCCATGCTTTTATCTCTAACAGGTTAGACTACTGTAACGGCCTGCTCACTGGGCTTTCTAAATGGGCCTTAAGACAGCTTCAGAACATCCAGAATGCTGCTGCTCGAGTTCTGACCAAAACCAGGAAGTATGACCACATTAGTCCAGTGCTCAAGTCTCTGCACTGGCTTCCTGTCACTCAAAGAATAGACTTTAAAACAGCCTTGATTGTGTACAAGTCTCTTCATGGTACAAAGTACATATCTGACATGTTAGAGCCATATGAACCAGCCAGGACTCTGAGAACCTCAGGTAGGGGCCTCCTGCTGATGTCCAGAGTCAGGACCAAACAAGGGGAGGCTTCATTCCAGTTTCATGCTCCTAAAATCTGGAACAGTCTTCCTGAAGAGGTTAGACAGGTTTCAACTCTGCCGTTGTTTAAATCCAGGCTGAAAACAGCCTTATTTAACTGTGCATATAGCAACTGAGTACTATTATTATTATTTAATTTTAATTTTATTTCTTTTAAATTCAAAGCTGATTTTATTGTTTCATTTTCTGCTGATTTTATTGTTTCATTTTCTGATGTTTTTTCCTATGTAAAGCACTTTGAATTGTCTTGTACACGAACATGTGCTACACAAATAAACTTACCTTAATCATATTCATTATGAGGCTACAAATTCCACTGAATACTTCATTGTAGACTTTTGTTACTGACAACCTTGTTATTGGTTTGTTTTATTCCAAGATGAAAAGCAGACGAGGCTCAGGAGACTTTGGGCAGCGCTAACCGACCACATGACTGAGGTGTACCTGCTGTTCTTCCAGGCCAGCATACCAACAGTCACCACATGTAACCTCTTCCTCCAGCGAGAGAAAGAGGTTACAGTGTTGTTGTTACATGATGAGGTACATTAGGATTCTGCAGGGTTTTCTCTGGGTTTTGTTGCAGCTGTCTGCTGGCAGCTTGTACAGCAGGTTTCACCCGCTGTGTAAAACCTGTAGATGTCTGTGTTGAAGATGCTAGAATTAATTCGCAAGCTATGTGCGAAGTTCATGTTGCCAAAAGTTCTGCAGGGCTGTGAACAGGCTCATGAAATGCCCTTTAAAGAAGAGGCAAACCATTTACCAGGTCATTGTTTGATTATTGACTACTGCCACGCCGTCCTAACAGGTCCTCCAGCCTTGTGCTGTGAGACGCTACAGATGACCCAGAATGCTGCAGCTCGCTTGGTTTTCAACCAGCCAAATTGATCGCATGTCACACCCCTTTACACTGACCTCCATTATCTTCCCTTAGCTGGACGCATCAAATTCAAATCACTAATGCTGGCATGCAGAGTGTTTGATGGATCAGCGCCCATCTACCTCAACACCCTCTTAAAGCCTTACGTCACTGCCCCCCATCTCCCACCCCCCCCGCTCCGTTCCTCCAAGGAGCTCCAACTAACGCGACCAAAGCCCCGTGCAGATCAATCTAAACTCTCTCATCTGTGGTTCCTCACTGGTGGAACAACCTTACGTGCATCAGATTCTCTTTCCACCTTCATCCTTAAAGACCCAGCTCTTCCCAGAGTATCTATTGCCCTGAAAGATCTAAAAGCACTTATTACCCCCCTGATATAAATTAGCACTCAGTGTTTGGTACTTGGGCCGTCTGTGTTACCTAAATTGCTGTAAATGAGTCTCATCATTAATGTTAAATCCTCTCCTAGCTTAATGCAGGTAAATTGCATTGTAGTTCAATGTTAAACCCTCTTTTTGGATAAAAGCTTCTGCTAAATGCATAAATGTTAATCATCATTATTATTGTTATTGAGAATTCTAATATCAATAAAATCAAAATTTGTATCATCAAAGTAATTTGTACTTTGCTTATAGCTACCCTTTTCTCCTCATAAGGAGTAACCTGGTAAGGTTGTCCTAGTTCTTGTATTAACAAGCTTCTGTTTAGACCAAAGTCACTGAGCTTCTTCACCAATGAGTCTTGCAGGTCATAAGCACAATTCAACATTTCTGTTAACCTGATTTGTTGGGTCTTTTGTAAAACTGGACTTCAGCACCAGGGCTAAGGTCAACAGGTTGCTGGAGGATGGAGACATCACACCACAGCAGATGGAGAAATTCCATGAGGCAGCTTCAGCATTTCTGATCAGCGCTGTGGACCCTCCAAGAGCCACTGCTCAAGATGTCTGACAGAGGTCTGAATGTGACATGGAAGATGCCCTTTATTTTGTTGAAAGGTTAGACTATTTCAGTAACTACTACATGTTATCTAAAATACCTTAAATTTAATGAAAAGGTGGCACTTTATTAGGTATAGAGAGTCTGGCCATCTGGTTGTTGTCTGGAGGTGCTGAAATTCAAAAAGACCAGATTAGCCCTTACAACTTCTCCGTCTGTTTGCTGATGAAGTTTATCTCCAGTGACATTTTTACTACACCAATCAAATTAAATCCAGGCTTTTTTTAATTGCTGCCAGTTCATGTGACCTACTCACTCTAGATCAGTGGCAAATTGTTCTAATATAAGGCACAGATGAGGCACATTTGTTTTTACTTCATTTTAACCCATTTTCTATTTGTTATTCATTTCTACTGTTAATATTTGGCATATTTCTTCCATAGCTCCCAGGTCATGGGTTAGATTTGTATAAAAACAAGTGTGGCACAGATAGGCCACACTATAAGAACAATTTAAGACTTTTTTATTAAGTGGGTCACATGACCTGGGAGCTATGAAGAAATAGTAAAAATATTTACATTAAAAATTAATAAAAAAATAAATACAATGGCCATAACAAGAAAGCTATTAATTTTTGTTTCTGGGTCTGAACTTTTTGGACGGTCCTTAAATCAACAACCGTATTTCCTAGGAGGGAGAAACCGAAGAGAAGAAGCCACTAACTCTATGGAGCTCTGATAACTTTACCAATGTGGTAAAACACGTCACGGACACGGAGTAGTTTTAATTTCATCCGTGTCATCAGAGGGGCTCCATAGTTTCTGTAAAGCTGAAGTGAAAACTAAACTTTTCCTCCCATCTGTAGTACCTGCTGTCCGCCAGGTGAGGGCAGCGTCGCTCCTGGTTGGAAACTTGGACAGACTTGTGGTCCTGGTCCAGGCTGCAGATCACATCACTCTTGTTCTCACAGCTCAGATTTTACTTTAAAAAACCAACATGAAAGGAGGGTGTGTGTGTGTGTTACTGTAAATACACCTGCAGCCCCTGAAGGACAGCATTAATCAACTCTGACAGGTGAAATATGGACTTGAGATGAGATCCAGGTGGGTGAGGGTCGGCACGCCGCCGCCAGGCGAGATAGCCGTGGGTGTGGGGGGTTCAGAGCTGCTCTGTGTTTTTAATCACGTGATTCAGACGTTTTTGTTGAACAAGGCGTGAAGATTCGCAGTGATGGAAGATCAGCTTTCGTCCAATCAGGGCGGGGGTCGTGACCCCTGAGCCAGGCATCAGCACTCTGATCAATCAATCATCATCCCCACTAATAATGAAATGACATTTGGAGGTCTTTAAAGAATCTGAAAATCAAATATAAACCTAAAATCCACCTGGGTGTGTTTTCTACTTTGATTAAAGAGCAGGAATGTTCCCCACCTGTCCCAGCAGGTATGATGGATCTGCTGGATGGGAGCAGATCGGGGGCAAACATAGAAAACATGGATGAACGTTTAAAAACGTCGCTTCTCACAGAACTAACTCGGAACAAACGCGTGGAGAGAGAGATCAAGCTAAATTTGGCACCGCTCGCTTCGGACGTTGTTTACGTCCAGATTTACCTCGTCTGGCTTCTTCTGCTGCAGATCCATGATGCACGTCTCACGTCTTAAAGCACTTAAAACAAGATAAAGTATTGAAAAGTACACCTGCCAGACGTGGCAGCAGCACAAATCGTTAGCATTAGCCTGCAATCAAGATTTTTTTAGTGTGAGACATTTCAGCAGTTTGACTTTCTGTACGTGATAAAACACGACGCAGTAACCATGGGAACAGTGAACAATCATCAAACTACAAAACTGTTTCAGCAAATCAAACGAGTATTAATTAAATATATAACATAAAGTCTAAATATTCCATATTAAATCAGCTTGAACCAAACAGGGTTTTTGGCCTTTATTAGGATGAATAATTAACTTTCAGCTGTTCTTTTAGTTTTTTTAGTTTTCCAGAAGTTTATTCCAGATTAGATGAGCATAAAACGTTAATTTCAGATTACATCTTGATTGATTTTACTTTGCTTTAAACATTAAACCTTTTTTTTTCTTTTAGAAACCCATATTACCTTGTGGGTACTAAGTGGGTGGTCCTATGTCCGCTTGGCTCCACCCACAACCACGCCCCCTGCAACCATTTAGTTAATTATCAACTTAATAAAGTCTTTTTAAGTTTATTCTCTTAGATTCTGAGGACCTTAGAGGTGCGTTGATGTTCTCTTAGGCGAATGACGCAAACTTGAGAAAGGATACGTACTGATTTAGTCCCACAAATATAAGTGGCACCAAAACATCATCAGGACAGAGATGGTATCAGAATACGGGTGTTCAGAGTAGAACATTGTTTCTTATGCTAGCCCTGTGAACGCTGCGTCATCTGCACCACCTGTGCCCTCCCTGCTGGCAGCCATCAGCTCATGTCATGCAGCCGTTGACCATTGCTGTAAACGCAGCTCTCTGGCAGGCAGGCGGCGGCAGATTTTTAAAGCATTCAGCGAGCAACGTTCCTGCGTTCCTCTCCTTGATTGCCAAGTTCCTGACCCAATCTAGCATCCGGACTTCCTCGCCTTCCTCTTGACCTCTGACCCCATCTAGGCTGTATCTGCCTGTCGTCTGTACCCCTGACGCTGCTTCACCTCTGACCCCACGGACGCTTCCTCAGCTCAGACCCTGCTTCTGTTTCCTCACCTGTCAGACCTGCCAGTGAGTCACCTTGTTCCATCATTTGTGCACTTCAGTATTTTTTTTGAGGATTTATACTTTACTTGAGTTTTTTAAATTATCTACACTTTTAATTTTACTTCACTACATTTCAAAGTTAAATAATTGACTTTTACCTCGTTACTCGTTATAAATCAAAATAACCAGAGAATGATCTGGAACACGCGGGTCTGAGAGGACGAGAACAACCGGGTACGGTTCTCTCGCCATGATTAACGTCAACGGCGGCGGCAGAGAGCAGCATCACCATGGCGACGCCATCGGCAGAGCACGACGGCGAGGAAGACGCTCAGCCTACAGCGGGTGGTTCCTTCCAAAGAGCCACGAGATAACGACATTCAAGAAGTCCACATCCAACCTCAGAAAACTCACTGGAGTTAAAGTGAAACGCTGACGATGTCATTAGTGTGTAAAACATCGTTTTAGACATTTTCTTCTCTTCGTTAGCCAACATTACCGACAAGTGGCTAACGTTACGTGCTAGTAAGTAGCATTTTAGCTTTAAACTAACTGAAGTCGAGGGTCGACCATCACTTT
>JAVLVB010000265.1:794261-808190 GCA_032876305.1 Orestias chungarensis
CGTGTTTGTTTGTTTTTGACCGAAATCCGATATCAGTGTTGATTCGGACAAACGAGCTTTAAAGTGAAGTTTGGTCTAATTTAGACGTTTGAAATGAACAGTAGACACAAAAACTTGGTGGGATTTTGTTTTTTTGGCGCGCAAGGATGAACATGCGTGCACACACCCAGACACACACACACACACACACACACACACACACACACACACACACACACACACACACACACACACACACACACACACACACACACACACACACACACACACACACACACACACACACACACACACACACACCTTTCACTCCGCCCACAGATAAAATGTAAAAGAGCACAAAAGGTATGAAAATGTAAGAAAAGTCATAAAGAAACTTTATATAGCGCTGGTATAAAAACGGGGATAATACTTTGCGTCTGCGGAGGTCAGAGGTCGGTCGGCCGGCCTCTAGCTGCTGTCGCCGCTCACGCCGCCGCTGCTGCTGCTGCCGCCGTCGCTGCTGGCGCTCGCCGTGTCGGGCCGCTCCCGCTTGTGGATCTGCTCGTGCGCCTTGAGGTGGCCCGACTGGCTGAAAGTCTTAGCGCAGTGCGGACACGCGTACGGCCGCTCGCCCGTGTGGATCTGCTGGTGCGCCTTCAGGTGGCCGAGCCGGCCGAAGCTCTTGCCGCACTGCGTGCAGCCGAACGGCCGCTCGCCCGTGTGGATCTTCTCGTGGGTCCTGAGGACGCCCGAGTTGCTGAAAGTCTTGCCGCACTGCGAGCAGGTGAAGGGCTTCTCGCCCGTGTGGATCTGGACGTGGTTGCGGTAGCCGGTCTCCTTGCTGAAGCTCTTGCCGCAGTGCTGGCAGCAGAACGGCCGCTCGCCCGTGTGGCTCAGCTGGTGCGCCTTCAGCTCCTTGGACTGGCCGAAGCTCTTACCGCAGGCGGCGCAGGCGAAGGGCCGCTCCCCCGTGTGCAGCCGCTGGTGCGAGCGCAGGTCGTCGGCCTTGGTGAAGCCCTTGGGGCAGTGGGCGCACACGTACGGCTTCTGGCCCGTGTGGATCAGCTGGTGGCGCTTGAGGTTGCCGGCCTGGCCGAAGCTCTTGCCGCACTGCGAGCACGTGTACGGCCGCTCGCCGGTGTGGATGCGCTGGTGCGTCTTCAGGTTGCCCAGAGTGCTGAAGTTCTTCCCGCACTGCGAGCAGGAGAACGGCTTCTCGCCCTGCATGTTCCTGGGCTTCCTCACCGCGGGGGTTTTGCCGGCGGGAGCCGCGCCGGAGGCCTTGCCGCTCTGGGCGGGCTGCGGATCGTACAGCGGCGCCTCTCCAAAGTCGGGGTCGGTTTTGACCATCCCGTCCAGCAGCAGCGCGTCGGGCCGCAGCTTGTTGAGCTCGGTGCGCAGCTCGGCCATGTGGATGGACTCCAGGCCGTTGTGCGTCAGGTGGCCGGACACGGCGTGGCCGTCGGGGAAGTCGGACTTGAGCGAGCCGAGCTCGGCGCTGTAGTAACAGTGCAGGTCCACGCCGTGCTCCGACTTGATGTAGTCCAGACTGTCTGTGACCTGGACGGCAGATAAACGATCCTGTCAGAGTCACAACTACTGTTTGTTTGTCTTTAAAACAACAAAAGTCCCTTTAGAGGCTCTTACATTATTACATTATAGGTACGTTATGAATTCATAAGTTACATTAATTAAGGTGAGAAACACACAAAACCTTCCAAATACGACGTCACAGTTGATTTATTCAACATTTCAGACTAAATTCATATCTTGTATAAATAATATTTAAGGGCACATTCTTCAAATTTAGAAAAATGCTAATAAAATGATTTTTTATTTTAGTTTTTGACAAATAAAATTAACATTTTGGTTTCGGTTTGATCTTTTGCAGCATCAACAATGTTAGAGTGGATCTGCTGAAGCTGAAGTTTTTCCCTTTAACCCTCTGGAGTCCATTATTGCGCCGGCGCATCAAAATTACGTCTCTGACTAAATTTGGCGCAGCAGCAAAACCTCAAACTATACGTCAGTTTTTGTGTGGATAGACCATTAAACCAGAGTTATGATAAAGTATTTACACCATAGTTTATTCTGAGTATTTTCCTCATGTTCGCTGTGTCACACAGACGGAAAAACAAACACAAAAAACTCCTATAAGTGGAAACTTGTTAATCAATCAGAAATCATAATCACAAACCGCAGCATCTGGAAAAGGGAAATTTGTGTGATCGACCACAATAAACAGAGACAGGAGGTTTTGCCTGCATTATATGTAGAAAGTGTTAAATTACTTTGTTGTGTGAAAAGTCTACAGAGGTTTAAAAATTTACAATTTCTATTTGCATCCTAAGTTTTAAAATTGGTTTGTTAGACATATTTGAGACATTACATTGTTCTGTGAAAGATTGTATGTTGGTTTTGAAAGTTTGAATTTATATTTATATTCTAAGTTGTGAAAATGGTTCGTTAAACATATAAATGACTTTTTTCTACTCGGATTTTATGTGTTTTTGTGTTATTTTAGGTCCACTGTGTTAATAAAGTGCCAAAATGAAAAGATAACCATAAATCCACAAAGGGAAGGTTGTGGTGAACAAAATTATACAAAGCAAAGAAGGGTAAACATTTGTTTAAAGTTAAAAATAAAGTTAAAACATAAAGTAGTCAAAATTATAGGCTGGAGGGTTAAAAGTTAAACTTTGATGTGTTCTTGAAGTTTTTATCTAATTTACTGTTTTTCCGTCAATTCGCCTGTTCAGTCTCCAGTTAACCAGGAACTACAGACTGGAGCAGATCAGAGTAATGGACCGGTCCCTAAAGACGGTTCTGCTCCAAACTCAGCCCATAAAAACCACCTGAGGATCATCAGCTCCGCCCTAGAACCTGGACCCACCAGAACCGCGCCGGGTCTCAGGGACGGTTCTGATAAACGTGATCTGAACCGAGTCTGGTACCTGGGAGATGTAGTCGAACACGGAGCAGGGCTCGTAGTGCGACTTGTAGTCCAGCTCCGCCGCGTCGCCGTGGTCGAACGGGCCCAGGTGGTGGTCGCCGTGGTGACCGTGATGCTCGGACTTGATGTAGTCGAGCCCGCTGATCTCCATCTTGATCTGGTCGTGGCCCAGCTCGGCGGTGGACAGCGGCTGGATCTCGGACAGGTCCACGGTCCGGATGGGATCCAGGTCTCCGTCCTCCGGCTCACTCTTCACGCACGGCAGCATCACCAGCGGCTCGGCGATCTCCGCCGCCAGCGAGCTGAGCGTGGGCGTGGGGCAGTCCGAGGAGAGCAGCCCCAGCGAGGCCGCGGCGGCCTCCGGGTCCGCCTCCAGTGGCGGCGGCGGGGAGCCGCACTCCGGCGGCAGGCCGAGGCCCTGACAGTCGGCCTCCAAGTCCGTCATGGCGAGGGGGCGGAGCCTATCCTCCTCACCGCGATCCGGAGCCGCGTCTGAAGAATTGGCGAGGGCGATAGGCCACGCCCACTGCTCCGCAGGAATCCAAGGAAGACGGTGGAGACGGTCCGAGGCCGCAGCGCCGTCACCTGACCGGAACCAGCCTGCAGAGAGAAACCCACGGCGCTGAGAGAGTTTCCACGGCAACCAGCCGCTCCCAATAAGCAACAATCTAATATAGAGACAAATGTAAACAAAGACGCCTCAGCAGGTGAGATTTATTAGATTTGATGACACGTAACTATGAACAGATGATGCGTTCACTGACAACAGGATGCTGCAGCAGACTGTGTCGCAGCACTGCCCTGGTCATCCTGATCAACATCAGGGATGCAGAGATATGAACGTTTGGCCTGATGCCGATATTTATATATATAAAACATCACAGTCCCGCTCTGCATCGACGTCACATGACCCCCCCCCCAAAAACACATAAAAAAATAACTGTAGGTTGTTTATGTCGGGATAGTTTGAAACAAATCGCTGATATCGGCTGATATTGATGCCAAAAATGTTTATGATATGAGCGTCTTTCCTCTAACAGGAAAATAAAATAGAATATGGTAAACAAACGACTGCCTGGATTTAAAAATGAAACATCAGGAGCGTCTAAAGTAAATCGATTCACTAAACGTGCAAAAGATCCAGACTGGAGGTATCAGGAAAACCAGGCGATGGAGAATATTGTCACAGCAGAAACAACCAGAAAAGAACAGAGCAATTAAAATATCGTCATCAATCTCCACATCGGCCCATGATAGACGTTATCGGCTGAAACTGGGCCGATTTTAAAAACCTGTTTTATCAGATCATGTTCATGCTGTTTATCTCGTCCAGGATCCTGCGGCTCCAGAGCCACATGTGGCCCCGAGGCGCCTCAACCTAAAGGAAAGTTTCCGATTAATCGATCAGTTATTTCGGGGATTTTCTGTTGATTAAGCAAAAGTTTGCTTCTAATTTCCACAACCGGCTTCAGAAAGTAACTCGCTTTGAATCCCGGCAGCTTCCTTATTTCCTATATTTGACCATCTACTCATTTTAAATACTTTTTATTTTCTCCAAAGATCTGAACGTTACAAAAAGAAAGAAAAAAGTGCTTATTGTAATAAAAGTTACATTAAGAATTAAAATTCTGACTTTATAGGTTAACACTGAACAAGGACTTTAGATTTAAAGACTCCCAAACAAACCAAACATCTTTGTTGCTGTGAATCAGAAAATCCTCCCGACACCAAAAATAGTCACATCACAACATCCAGAGAAGAAAACAATAACAATAATAATCAATAAATTGGTCTAAATAGTTTCAGTCTGAGGAGCAGATCCACTGGATTCCCTCAGGCTTAAATCCTCTGATGGAGCAAACATCCACTGGGTGATCCTGGAGGGACCTTTGACCTTTGACCCAGACCACCTGGCTCAGGTGTGGGGATCCACAGCGTCTCCCTGGGATGCATGAGCTCCCTCACAGGGAACTTCACCGATTCATCCATTAAGGAAACCAATCATGGGAACATGAACGTTTTAATTCTCTCCATTTTCACTTCCTCCACCTGGGATAATAACCCGCAGGAAGTGACCCGGACGCGCCGGCCGCTACCCGTCCGCCTCCGCCCCGCCAAGCACGCCCACCCCCGCACCGGCACCGGCACCGGCAGCAGCTCCCCCGCCTGCAGCGGCAGAGAGGAGCTGCTGTCGCTCCGGCAGGGGCCGCGCTGTTAGCCGCTAGCAGCTAGCAGCTAGCCAGTGGCCATCTTGTTTATGGAGAACCAGCGGGGCTAGCTGGAGCTAGCAGCCCGCAGAAAGTGAGAGCAGGGCGGCCCGGGGGAGCCGCGGCGGCGGCCTCAGTCAGGCTAGCGGCGGCACAAAGCAGCTCCCGGTGGTCGCGGGCCGCTGACAGTCTGACGCGGGGCGGCAGGACCCGGAGGCGACACATGCGGCGGCCCGGACCGTTAAACGGGCTCCGGAGCGGCCGGGAGCGGGAAGTCCCCGCCGAGGGAGGCTCCTACCTGCGGGTGGTGCGCTTCATGGCCCGCTGTCTCGGTTCTGCTCGGTTCGGTTTCCCCTCAGTCCTGCGGACCCGCCACGTCCACCTCGGCAGAGCTCCCTCTCCTCCTCCTCCTCCTCCTTCTCCTCTTTCACTGACTCCCCTTCCTCTCCTCCCTCCTTCCTCCCGCTCGTGCACACACGTACCCGTTCAGGCGGGTAGCTGGGTCACCATGGCAACGGCGGCGGTAGTCGGGGAGGGTACAGCTGTGAGGCGGCGGCGCGCGCAGTCACCTCGCGCGCCGCCTTTTTTGACCCCCCCCCATTGTTCAGACTGCACGCGCCGATGTGCTAATTTGAATTAGTGAATGAATGAGGAGCAGCACGCGCCCCGCTGAGCCGGCGCGAGGCCGCCATCTAACATCAGAACGTGCTAAAAATGTCTCGTGGACAAAAACAAGGTGTTTTTTTACCTGTTACTTATTTTGAGGTTTTTATCATTTTACTTATTGAATCTATGAATAAAACGTGCATTATTTTAGCTTAATGACGTTTTTTATAACATCTAATTTCAATTTCTCACTAATCAACATGTTTGTTTACAAATGTACTTTTATTACCAATTTGACTCACATTTTATTGAATGAAATATTTATATTAATATGTATTTCACCTGATTTTATAAAAGTGAAACAAGACAAAGAAAACTTTTCTGGACATGAAGCAGAGTTACAAACCTGGAGGTGTTCTTTCATTTGAGAACCTTGTTTTGTTCAGTATCTCTGCAGAACGATCAACATCCTACATCTAATTAATCTGCCCAGCAAAAGTCTTCCCTTCAAAGAATATAAAAAAACTATTTGATGTTTTACACAGGAAATTTACTAAATCTGCAAGGTAGACATTGAAGAAAAGATAAATCTATTCAAACTGAAGCTCTTCAGCTGATTATTTATGAGGAAAAGAGCTAATAGCTTCTGTTGTTTATGGGCAATGATGTAAAGAGCGGCCATATTGGATCCTCGAGTCACAATAGAAAAATTCTCTGACTTCCTGAGTGGGAAGTCTGAATTTCCGAGCTCTGACTATAAATTGAACGCATCATTAGATTAGCTTCTGGGGTTTCCACTGTCCACATTAATGCACACTAACATAAATTTCATGTTTTGACCATGAAAATAGGGAGATAATCTTTTCTATGGGAAGTCCCAACTACATACCAGCCTCCAATGGACATGCATCATAATTCTGCACCAGAAGAAGCCAGATGTGGCAAATCTGGCCGGGAGCATCAACCGATCGGCCTCGATTTTTTTCTTGGGGGATGATCGGCCAACACTTGCATGTGAAACTGATCTAATCCAGCTGTGAAAATGTGCCACTGTCCCACAAGTTGCCCCCTTCTTCAAGGTGCAACTGATATTATTCACTCTACTGTTGATAATTAATGTGCTGTCACTGTCGACTAAAACAATCTATATTGGCTGTGATTGGAATGGGCAGGTCAGGCTGTTAAAGATCAGCGATCGTCCAAAAGAACGCGATCGGTGCAATCAAAGCCTGAAGCCAAGTTTAGCTTTCTTTTTTTCTCAGCTTCCTTAATCTTGTTCCAATCTTGTGATGAAACAGTCGGCTCCCGTTGCTCAACGACTTTAACGTCCGTCAAAAGACGGCGGCGTTCATCATTACCGACGTAAACATTGTGGGGCCGAGGGACGTCTTCGTTCTTCTTCTGTGGTCGAAAACATTCACACAGAATTCCTATGGCAAGCATTCAAGACCTGCAGTGGGAATGGGTATCAAATAGGTTTCACTCAAAGAATCCACAGACCTACCCACTGCTGTCTTTATACTCTGGACCTTGTTATGAAATATGGCACAGAGATGTCAACGTTCTTCTTCTGCGTTTTAGGATCATAAACCGTTGGCAGACCTATGATGGTGGTCCTCCGATCAGAGGAATAACAACCAGCAGGCCGCGTTGTGTGGTTGGGAACATTTATTTTTTATTTTTACATTAAAAGTACCCGGTCTGATCGACTAAAACAGGTCAGAAATATTAGAAACAAAACCCCGCCATGGCCTTCATCATAACATCATCAGTTAAATACACAAAGTACAAATTAAACCAAACCGATGACTGCCCTGCTTTTCTTCCTCCTCCTGATGAAGGCTGAAGGCTCGCTGCTCTTCATCGCTTATGCTCCGACCGAAGAAACGTTCCGCTTTGATTCGACAGAGATACAAAAAACACGTTATATTTTATAAAAGTATTGCATCAAATAAAAAAACAAGCATGAAGATAAACTTTCGGTTCATTGACATCATACAGGAAGTAGAAACAAGATGTCTGAAGTACAAAAAAATAGGAAAATCAAGAACAATATGAACTTCAGTCAGGTTTGGCTGCATCAATAAAAACAGTTCTGTAAAAAAACAAATCCAATGAAAGATATTTAAAAACATCCCTTTGAAGCCCCACACCTGCATCAAACATGAGGACCGACAATCACTCCCTGAGGAACGCCGTTTGTCCGTTACTGTTCAGCTGACCTTTTTTCAACAGTAACATTGTTTTCTCTTGAAATATAACAACAAAAACAACAACAACCACCCAGGAAATCACACCAGCTCTGAGACACGTACACGTTCACGGCGTCTCAGAAAACGCAATGAACACGTCACGGTCAGAACCTCCATTAATAAAACCGAGAGATATGCAACAGCTGGATCAGTTTCATCTTTTTTTAAACGCTAAAATTATTGCTTTACATCAAATTAATCAGATTGGATTAATTTAAATGAAAACTGTTAAAAAATCCGACATAAAAAAACTTGAAGATCTATAAGCTTTGATTTAATGTTAAAGTCGTTCGTTTAACCGCCACGCTGTTAAACATTTCTCTCTCGTCGATTTGTAAACATGACAGGAGGAGCAGTGATTGGTTCCAGAGGTCACATGATCGCGGCGGCTGTGAGAGGTTCTCCTCTAGAACCGGATCAGAACACAGAGAACCGAAGCTGTCCGTTAAAAGGGAAGTTAGAGGGGTTTTTATTGTTATTAATATTTTTATTATAATTCTTTTACAGGATTTTCCCCCCCTAATATTCACATATTTTAAAAAAAATTTTATTTACCAACATTGAAAAAAACCTTTTTGTAATTAACTCTTTAAATTGAAATAAATGTGTTCGTTATTCCAAAAATCAGGTTTCTTTTCTATATAATTTATTATTAAATTCAAAAAACTAAATATTCCATCAGATTTTACAGAATTTGATCATCAGAAAAATATTTATTATACAAATAACATTAAATGTTTGTTTTTTCTCTTAGTTTCCCCCAAATGAGTTAAAATTTAAATAAACTTGACATATTTTCATTTAATTTTGTTGTGAGATTTATCCGCTTTATTTATTTGAATAAATCTTTAAAAGGAGCAAAGTAAAAAATATTTATAGCCACAAAGACAGAAACTTAAACATAAAAACAAAAAATTTATCCTAGTTTTTGCTAAACATTCAGATACATTTAACATTTTATACGTATTAAAAAGTATTTCACTTTTTTTTACCAGACAGCTTCAGGTTTTTGTGAGGAGATCCGACACAAACCAAAAACACAAAGAACAAACGTATTTTTCTTCGTTTAAATACAAACATCAGTACATCTGAGGTAATCGGTCTGTTTGGACACAAAAACACAAGAGGTATGCGATCGAGTGAGGAGCTGCGAGTGCAAACAAACTCGTTCCGTTCGCAAACATTTGGATGTCAGAGAAGCACAAAAATAAAACGATGAAATGCCCCCAGAGTCTCGGATCTTCATCTTTAAGATTCCAAGAGCTTCTTCAGACGGGAGGAGAACCGTGAGATCAATCAGCCGATTCGTTTCCTCTGGATGAAAAACTGGAACATAAACTGTTTTCCCCCTAAAGACGATGATTATTTCAGGATGACAGTCACAGCTTCAACAGGAACTAAAAGAACATTTAGGACATTTTAAATATTCATGATTTTTAGTGCTGAGGCGAAGAATCGAATAAAAACAGCAAATAAGCAAATTAATTCTTTGTTTCACTTTGTTTTGATGTGAAAAAAGTTTTATTTCTCATTTGAATTTATTTTTAACCATGAATGTCAGACGCTTTCTAAATTTTTAATTGTTTTTGTAAGTTTAATTTATTTTCTTTTTCTAATTTATTTACTCCAAGTTATTTTGAAATCACAAGAAAGTTAAATTTTTTACGTTAAACTAATTTAGTAAGAGCTTTTTAAATTTTAAGTGCTAATAATTCATTAAATTAAGGATATATTCAGTAAAAAGAAGCAACAAGTGTCGTTTTACATGATTATTACAGCGTTTAGGGCGTTTTATGAAGCTTCTGCAAACATTTAAATTTAAATTGGCTCAGATTTTCGTGTTTTGTCTTCCTGGCAGTAACCAGCTGTTCCAGCTGTGGATCCGTCCGTCTGCAGGTAGGCGAGTGTAAACATCGAGCATCCGAAGAAACATGGCCGACAGGAAGTAGACGAGGATCCAGTTAAGTTTACGTCCAGAAAAAGGTTGACGCCCCCCCACACAAAAAGAAAAGACCGCAGGACAGAAAAGGGAGGAAGAGGCGGAGTCTGGTGGATGAAACAGAAAAGAGGTCATTTCCTGTTCAGCTGGAGGACTAATTTACACCTACAGATGCAAAAAGAAGAAGAAGAAGAAGAAGCGTGTTTTCCCATCATCCTCTCTGACAGGACGCCGCTTCATTTCAAGCTCATGCCGTTGCAGGTCCAGCTGGTTCTGATTCTGGTCCGTTCACTGAGCCCAGAGCCTCGATTCCAGAGGTTCTGTCACTCGAAGGTCCGATTGCTGCGGCTCAGGAACCGGCCTCAGCGGGTCTGGACCGCCGATTCAGGTTCGATTTTCTTCTTCTGTAAAAACCACAAAAACATTTAAATTCCTGAAAGTGGCCTTCTGTGTTTGAGAGGATCCGGGTTTCCCACGTCAGAACCAGAAGTCTGCTCTGGTTCCGAGGTAAAAGGAGCTTCCTGCTCGCCCTTTCAGAGTAAAAGCCTCAGGACCGGTAGACGGGGTGCTGGGTCCGGATGTGGCTGTGGAGGCGGGTGTTGGAGGAGAACCGCTTTCCGCACTCGGAGCAGCGCAGTGGCGAGGCGGCGCCGGCCGCCGGGGGCGACGCCGCCGATGCCGCGTCGACCTCGCCGGCGTGAGTCTGGCGGTGAGCCTTCAGGAGTGACATCCGGCTGAACCTCCGACCGCACTCCTCGCACTCGGACCACACCCGCCGCCGCTTCTTCTGCCAAACAGGAGAGCAGAGCGTCAGAACCAGAACCAGAGACAACAGCCTGCTCCTCATCATCTTCCTCACCTTCCTTCCTTTGTCCCCCTCCTCCTCTTCCTCCTCCTCCTCATCCTCCTCCACCCTGACCCGGTCGGGCGGCTCCGCCTCCTCCCGCTGGTCGCTGCTGCCGTTGGTCGCCAGGGCGATCAGTGTCTCCTTGGCGGCAGCGTCTTCGTCGTCTTCGTCTAGCAGCTGAGACGGGAGCGTGAGGAGGCGATGGAGCATGGAGGCGGAGGAGCGGCGACCTGGGCGGGGTCAGAGGTCAAAGTCAGGCGGGCGAGAAACTGACGGTTCGTCAGAATCAGTAAAGAGGCAAAGATTTCAGTTCTTACATATTTCAGCCACTAGAGGGAAAAAATGGTCAAATTTGTTTTATTTAAAAAATAAATGTAAACAATTTTTAATACACGAGATTATATATGAAATTATAGTAATAAATATATTATATATACATATAAAATATGTATTACTGTAATTTCAGTATCGTAGTATTTAATATTGAATCGTGACCCAAACAATCAAAATTCAATTAAATTGATTGTTTTTCATACCCAGTCAGAAATAATTATTATTTACATTTAAAACCAGAATAAATGTTTCAAGTTTGCAGTTTTTCCTGAATCATTCGAGTGCGTTAGATTTCCCCACCCGAAGGGCTGAGGGGGAGTCCAGGCGTGGGCGGGGTGGCGGCAGCCGCCGGGTTCGCCTGGCTGTCGGCGGGATCTTCGTCATCCGGAGAAAGCACCTCCATGTCCTCCAGAGGAGTCCAGCGGGGGTCCTGCTGGGGGGACGAGGGGGACGGCTGCAGGATGACCGAGGTGGAGGAGCCCAGGTCTCCGTGGCGCCCGCCTGCCTCGCTCAACCCCCGCTGCTCGCCGCAGCCGTCTCTGCCATCGCCGGCCATCGGCCAGACGTCGCTGCACCACTTCTGACCGAAGACCTTATCCAGGATGGGAACCCAGTCCTGGGACGGGGGCGGGTTGGGGCGCGGCTCCGGCTCTGGGGGGCCAAAGAGAGAGGGGCGTCTTTATTGATAAATGTAACGACAAGTGATTCATCGTCATGACGATTAAATAACATTAACGATGTTTGAGAACTCCAGAAACTGAAAAACTATCATTTAAAATTAAATCAGCAGCTCCATGAATCAGGAGTAAATAGTAAAGATTTTAGTAGTTCAGGTTGTTAGATAAAGACGTATAATCAGACACAAAACATAACAGTATTCATTTCTTAGATCTGCATTATTTTTGCCATGTTTTACGACGTTTTCTATTAAAAAAACAAAAATCAATATCAGAAGTTTAAAGTTATTTTTTTATTTAAAAACATTAAAAGAACAACATAATTTTTTGTTTTGTTCCAAAGTTCATTTGTGGCTCTGAATGAAATTCAAAACTTTATTTAAACTGTAACAGGTTCAGGTTTCTGCAGAGGTTTGAACAAACATCTTTCAGTTTTACTAGTTTGCTAAGAGCTAATTAGATGCTAACGGGTATTTGCTAATGAGCTAAATGCTAGCTCTTGTTTACTGCACTGTGATGAGTAATGTATGAAGTTCTAAGTGTAAACCATCTTTAATGACTGGTCTGTTAAATCAATCAGACCGATGCCCATAATAAACCAGTCAAAACTTGTGATCTCTGGTTCTTACTTCAAAATAAAGTTGTATAAAAATTGACAGGTTATGTCAAACTAAGTTGTTTTATGACCTGAAAAGGAGGTTTTACTGAACTCCACCTAAACCTAGTTTAAAAACATGAAGTTTCTTTTTCAGTTTTGTAACCGTGTGATCTTGATATTGAAAACTGTTTGGTGTTTAAAAGGGAAATGAAAGACACATTATGTTCTTTTGCCAATTTCTCACGTTGCCTTTTTCCTGCGGAGCAGGTCGTCTTCAGAGTTTAATATTTTAAACAGCTGAAGGTCTTTCTATAGTTAAAAAAGGTTTAATCTCAGTATGGTGTGTACATATTTACCCCAGAGGGTTTTTTAAATGTGTTTTAAAGTTAATCGGATCAGCTGCTCTTTGGGAAGAAAAGTCAAAACTGAGATGTTTTATTTTATAAATAAATATTCAGCCGACCGACTTCACTCACCGTCTGCCGGCGCCGTCTGTTTGGCGTCCTCCGTCGGCTCCTCACGGGTGTCGTCGGACCCGCTGGGCGACACCGAGTCGTTAACGGAGCCACGCCTCCTCACGCCTCCGCCCCGGCCCTTCTCCACTCCCCCCCGCTCAGGGCCACCGCCCAGCTTCTCCTCCAGGAAGCGCTGCTCCTTCTCCATCTTGGTGATCTCCAGCAGGAGGTCGTCGTACGACGCCTCCACGATCTTGGTGAGCTCGCGCAGCGCGAAGGCCAGAACCTGCTCCATGACGGACTTCAGCTGGTCTGCAGGACGGAGGACAGAAATTCCTCTTTGGTGCTTCGGGTCAGGTGACACCAGGTAAAACACTCCGAACAAATCTCTAATTACTCAGCTTTGCACCAGCATTAAACACAACATGTTAGCACGAATCTGAGCTCAGGAAGAGGAAATAATAACATCCAGGCTACGCTTTGGTCACACGGCATTAAACAACAAATGATTGAACATAGAAGGTGAAGGTGTGAATACTGTTATGAAGAAGAAACTGTAGAAACATGTGATGCTTTGTTGTCAAAAATATGATTGTGAAAACTGATAATAAATCTTAAAGAAAATAGGTTGAATTATGATTTACAGGATCTTTTACAAACATGCTCTGAGGAGAAGTGTTATTATTTTGAATTTCAGTTTCTTAGGAGAACAAGATTAATATAGAGAATATTTATATTTTTGTTTAACTGAATATTAAAATAGTTTATAGCTAATTTATTCATTTATTAGTTTCTTCTTAATCACGTTTTACCACAAACATCTATTTTTAACACCATCTGTTATATCTGCGGTCAATAGGTGGCAGTAATGAGCTACCTAACGATGTGATCTACCAGTGGAGCAGTAGAAGAAGAAATCAGCCAATCGTTAGCCTTGTTTTGCTAGCGCATGGCTCATAAACACATTTGCCCTGAGCAAGATGGCGGAGCAGGAAAATGTAGGAAAGTCTTCTTTAAGTGAACATCTGAGACCAAAACATGTCTGAGTTGAAGCAGGAGAGGAAGAACCAGCGCGGTAAAATA
>JAVLVB010000265.1:814779-853290 GCA_032876305.1 Orestias chungarensis
CATCCATCCATCATCCATCCACTCATCCATTATCCATCCATCAATCCATCAATCCATCCATCCATCAATCAATCATCCACTCATCAATCCATCATCCATCCACTCATCCATTATCCATCATCCATCCATCATCCATCCACTCATCCACTCATCCATCCATCCATCCATCATCCACTCATCCATCCATCCACTCATCCATCATCCATCCACTCATCCATCAATCCATCCATCCATCAATCAATCATCCACTCATCCATCCATCATCCACTCATCCATCCATCATCCATCCACTCATCCATTATCCATCCATCAATCCATCAATCCATCCATCCATCAATCAATCATCCACTCATCAATCCATCATCCATCCACTCATCCATTATCCATCATCCATCCATCATCCATCCATCCATCCATCCATCCATCCATCCATCCATCCATCATCCATCCATCCATCCATCCATCCATCCATCCATCCATCCATCTAATTCCACCTATAGGTGAATAACTCTACACATTTTGTAATTAATTAGCTTTATAAAAAGGTTCAAAGCTAATTATATAATTTCATAATTTTAAATGTTACATTACATTGTTTTATTGTCATTTTTGTATTTATTTAGTTTTGGGCTACTCAGAGGTCGCGACCTTGTCTCCACCCTGCTGAGGAAAGCTTGGAGGAAACGCCGTCCTGGATCAGCGCCGGCTTCACTTTCAGAGGAAATCACTTTCCACAAACTCCCGACCTGGACGCAGTTTTGTTTTGAGGAGAGATTATGAATTATTAAACAGGTCTGAAGCTCCGCCCCCTCCTCTCTTTTCTGGATGCGGGTTCAGATGAAACCAAGACAAATGGAACATTGTCCTGGTTCTGGCTCTAGTCTGGTCTTTGTTTTATAAATGTTTTAACTAATTAAATCAGACTTATTGACTTTACACCGGCTCCTCCGTCCTGCTGGAACGTTACTGAGCCCTTTTGTCTTGTTTCAGGAGAACTAAGAGGTCTGAAGTAGAAACCTTACCACACACCTGCTGATATTCAGGGTTTTATCTTCAGTCGCTGCTTGTTTCCTGCTTTTTTTGACTGATGTCGAGATTTTATGGAGCGCTTTCAAACAAAACAACACAAAGCTGAATTTATTTGACCGTTAACCTTTGGATGGTTTGTGAGAAACGCGCATGTGTTGGTTTCACCCCTGAATTGTGAGCTCAGAGGCAGCAGAACCAGGGTCGCTGCCAGGAGTTTTGGGGCCCCAGACTGGGCCCCTCGATGCAGCTGGTTATCTTTAACAGTTTGTAACTTTCTCACTTTCTTGCTTCATTCCTGAAAACAGATAAATCTATGGTTTGTGAATTTTACATTTTACTGTTTAAAGTGAGATTAAATCAACATTAATTAATTAACTTAATCTTCATAAAATATCTTTATAACTTTTGTGATCATACGTTGACGTACAGCTGCATGACACCTCTGTCATGGCCTGACGGGGCCAGTATCGCATCACTGTGGAGACGGTCAACACTGACCCACAGGTCCATCCTCTCTCTGGTTCTGGTTCTGTGGCTCCAAAGAAGAAAACAAACACACACGCGTCATGTTTCTCTATCTTTGTGGGGACTTTCCATTGACTCCGGTTCCTTTCCTGCAGCCTAACCCTGACCTCTGACCCCAAACCGGTTCATGCCTAACCAACATCTA
Organism: Orestias chungarensis; assembly: GCA_032876305.1. Taxonomy (NCBI): domain Eukaryota; kingdom Metazoa; phylum Chordata; class Actinopteri; order Cyprinodontiformes; family Cyprinodontidae; genus Orestias; species Orestias chungarensis. Next base: position 816,479 of record JAVLVB010000265.1, read on the forward strand.
ACCATAACTCAGCTCACACCCTGGTCAACACCTGACCTCTGACCCTCAAACAGGGACCGTCCTCCCGGAGGCGGACTTTGGTCCCCACAAGGATAAGTTTAACAAATGGTCCCCACAATACTGCCAACAACCATCAGACACACAGACACACAGACACACAGACACACACACACACACACAGACACACACACACACACACACACACACACACACACATTCTGCTGCCCTTCAACCTCAGTCCAAGGAGAAAGTGGAGCAGCTGCAGTCTGAGCATCGCCCGACAGGGGGCGGTGAAGAACAGCACAGATGAGGGAGATTCATTATTGCTCTCCTGGTGTTGCAGCTTCAAGACAAAAATCTGCCATGTTTGCATTTTTACTTTATTATTTCGTTGGTAAATGACGTCATCTTCATCATCATCATCATCATCGGTGTCCAACCTGGACGGATCTGCGGTCCATCGCAGATCAGCGCTGAGATGCAGGACGGACGACAATGGACACCTGAGGATAACCTAAGGGATCTCTCGTTTGTCTGACGGTCTCTTGGCTGTGTGTGGGGAAGTGGGAGTACCCAGAGAAGGACCATAAATTCACAGGGAGAACGTCCAAACTTTGAGTTTTAGCAACGAGTTTCTGTGGTGTGATTGGCTGAAGGCCTCCCTGTGGGAACACGTGTGAAAAGGTGTGCCTAATAAAGTGGCCAATAGTGGTGATGAAGGAAATGATGATGATGAAGAGGAAGAGGAGGAAGCCGACCTGGAAGTTCTGCTTCAAGTTCTTTATGAAATTTGTTCCACCGGGAAAATAAAATGTGATAAAATTACAGATCAGAGAAAAAAAGTATAAAAAAAATTCAAAAAATTTTAGACATGAATTTAAAGAATGTAAACAAGTTAAATCTTATTTTTTTTGTAGTTAATTTGTTGTTTTTCGGTTGTTTTAGGAATTGGATTCTTTTGAAAATGTACTTTCACTGGGGGCGGGGCTTGTTTTTACTCTATTCCTATTGGTCGCCTGGGAAAAGCGAACGTTCCTATTGGTGGGCTTGAAAAGCGAAGTTATGAAGCTAAAAAAAATGAAATTCATAAATGTAAGTCCAAAATTACAATTAGAATCTAAAAAAAAACTAAATTTTCAAATTTAAATCTTTGAAATATTTTTGTTTAACGAGTCCTTTGTTAAATTGTCCACAGGTGTGGTAGTGCGCATGCGTGATGGATTGGGGGGTGTGTGCCGACCAACATGTCCGTCCTTTACACGCACGCGCACCCCTCCCGCACGCACACGACCATATAAGGCATTAGTGAACAGAGAGCTGATCCCTCACCTGAAAGCAAACAAGCTGCTGCGGAGCGTGGGGGGGGCAGCAGGAAGAGATGGAGGATGAAACTCAGGTGCGCATGCGCGGTGCGCTCCCTCCCTCCTCCCCCTCCTCCTTTTCTGCAGCATCAGTACCACTCCCCCCCCCCCCCGCTCTGCTGCGGGGCCACACTGCGACCGCACCGAGGAGGAAGAGGAGGAAGAGGAGGAAGGCGCGAAGTGGAAGGAGGGAGACGAGATTATCTGAAGCAGCGAGGAGGGAGGAGGCCTGAATCACGCACCGCACGGAGGGAAGAAGAAGAAGAAGAAGAAGAAGAAGAAGAAGAAGAAGAAGAAGAAGAAGAAGAAGGCGGAGACGCGTCACACCGCGCTCTTCCTCCTCCATCTCTGCTCCCATCCAGGAGAGTGAAGAAGAGGAGACGCACGGAGGGACCCTCGGTGTCGGACTGACCCCCCCTCCCTCCCTCCCGCACCGATTCTAGCAGCGGCGACAAGATGAAGGACCGAACCGCGGAACTGCGAAGCGTAAGCTCCTCTTCCTCTCCTCTTCCTCTCCTCTTCCTCTCTCCTCCACCTTCCTCCTCCTCTCCCTGCTCCCGAGGCCGCAGCATCCCGGCCTGCAGCCGGAGGAGGGATGCGGGCAGCGGGATGGGGGGGGGGGCTCGGACCCGCGCTGCTGCTGCGGGGACAGACGCGGAGAGTCCGCAGAGGCGGATGTCGGAGGCCGCAGGGTGCGGGCCGCGCTGGTTAGTGCGGCAGGGAGACGCAGAGGCCCCGGATGGCTGATGGAGGCGCAACCATCCGGGATAATTGTAACTCGGGACGTGCGTGTGTTCGTGCGTGAGGAGGAGGGAGGAGGAGGTCTGAGGAGAAAATGCAGATTTTTTTGTTACTGGAAGAGGAGGGAGAGGAGGAAGAGGAGGAAGAGGAGGAAGAGGAGGCCGTCGCATCCGGCTGTCCGCCTCCTCCCTGGTGTGGGGGGGGGGAGGTGGATGCAGGGATGGATGGATGGATCTGTCCGCGTGCTTCTCCTCGAGTGATAGTGGGGGGGGGGGCCTCACCCATCTCTGGCTGCGTCTCTGCACCGGCTGAGAAAGGTTGTGACGCGTGCGCGGTGCGTGCGTGAGGCGAACAGCTGATGCGGTCGGATTGGGGGGGTAACTCCCCAGCCCCACGCGTGTCCCCCACGACCCCCCCTGATCAGCAGTTTTTCCATTTCCATCTTTTTTTCCTTTTTATTTTGGGGGGGCGGGGGGGTAATAATGCTTCTGATCAGGATGATTGGAGCTGATTTCACTTTGCTGCTTATTTCTCACCTGATGGTTTCCTCTTCCTCTGCTTCCACATCCTGTCCTGAACTTCCTGTTCTTCTCCAGTCGTCACCTCAGTGCTTCCTTCCTCTTCCTCTTCCTATTTGGAACAAAAACAACGTTATATTCTCGGTTATCTCTGGACTGAAACGTCTTAACGTGAAAACATTTCAGCCTAAAAAAAAAACAACAAACCCTCAGCGTTTAACGAGAATCTCCAGTTTCAGTTCGGATCTCAGCTACGTGTTAGCGAGGATGCCGCCTCTACGATCACATCGCAGACAAATGTGTCAAATATCCGATTTTCTCAATCCGATCTGTGACATGTCCTCATAAAAAAGATACGTGTCCCAAAGTTGTCAAAACGTCTCACGTGGTCTTTTTTTTACGCAACTTCTATGTCGTTGTGATACGTGCGTCGTAATCGCACACGTGGTAAATCTGGACGTAACAAATGTCCGAAGCAAGCAGTGCTGAGTTTAGCTTTCTTTTTTCCTCAGCTTCCTTCGTCTAGTTCTGATCTCGCGACGTTACGATCGGCTCCCGTCGCTCAACGATTTTAACGTCCGGCGGCGTCCGGCGTTTCCTGCGTAAACATGGCCGCTGCTGGGGGGTATCTACGTTCTTCTTCTGTGGTTGCTTTGGGGTCGTATGGCGGAGAGTCGGATGGCGATTGCCTTAAATTGGTGGAATGAACGACCGGCTGTGTGAACGTAGCTCTGCTTCGCTGCTGCTTGTTTGTGTTTCACTGCGGCGTACCTCAGGGACGTGTTCTCGGCCCACTCTCCATCACCTCACTAATGAACTTGTATTTGGTCTTTTAAAGCGAACAACGCTCCACCTTGTCTGGTGTTTTTGCTGTATGATTAACCGAATTGTAAAAGTTAGATGTGAACATCAGCGGTTTGATGTAGCTTCATTTTACAGATGTTTGCAGATGTTCTTTTACTTCTGATCTTTGTGATTTTTCTCCCTCATATTCAGATTTCCATCATTTCTCACTTTTATTCCTTTACTTCTTTCCCACTCTGGCATTCCCTTTTATTCTCCTATTTCTCTTTATTTGATCATTTATAGACATATTGATCTTGATATTTCCTGTTGTAGATATTTATAACTAATTATCACAGTTTTTTTTTTTTAAAGCCTCAGAGGCTTTAATGGACTCAGACCTAAAGAAGTTCTGTTTGGACTGTAAATGTTTCCAGATCCTTTTCACCAAGATGAGCTTTTTTAACAACCTGCCGTTGATTTATTTATTTTTTCCAACCAGATCCACAAAAAACATGAAGAATCTGGAGAATTTAGAGCGGCAGAGTTAACAGAAACCTAAACGATGTGGATTTAGCTCAGATTAGTGTTCGTTACGCTCTGTTAAAGCGAACCCGCTGAACTCATCTGACAGTCGGCTGCTAAGTTGAAGGTTTTTTTCTGTAAGGGATGTAATTATGGGATGGACTGGCAGATGTGAAAATTTGTAAAACAGAGACGTTTTTTCCACCTGATTATTCCTGAGAAACGTCAATACGCGCCTTATTGATAATGGATTTGCTGCCTCTGCTGGTTGTTGCAGGCGAATATGTGGACGTTTGTTTTTAAAGAGCTGGAAACGACATCCGAGCACGTGCAGCGGCAGACAGATAGTTTGTGTTTGTTTGCAGCGATGCGTGTTGTGATCACATATCCTGTTTCATTTTCATTGATTAAATCTGGGGAGGGGATGGGGGATGGGACGGAGTTAGCTCAACCCTGAGGACACCATGCTGGCATTTCCCACGGACTTGAACGCACCACAAACCCAAAGAGCAGAAGCAAGAAGATCATATATATATATTGTTTCACTCAATCTAGACGCAGCATCAGGTATGATGAGACTCGACCTCTGAAGCAGTCAGTCCAAATTAAAGTAAGATCTATTAATTTAATTTAAACTTTAATGTCCTCACACTCAATTAGATTCCATTTTAACTGCAAGTTAAATTAAAACGGTTTGTCCGATTTTAATTCACGTTGGTCACATTAGCTCATAAGTGCAAAAGAATGAAATTCATTCTAATTGAAACTTTTATTTAGTTGTATACGTTATACCTATATATATATATATATATATATATATATATATATATATAGGAATGAAATCATTGATTTATTAATTTAAAAAGTCCAGATAAGATAATAAAAATAATAAAGTAATGATAATTGCAATAATAGTAATAAAAAGTTTAAAGTTGTATATTATAATAAGTATTTACTACAGTCTATTTGCTGCTTATTTTTTTACAACAAATATGTAATTTAGCAACAGAGAACGTTTAAAACACAATTAGGCAAAATCTAGTGTAATCCAACTGTAATCTAATCCAATGAAATTATATATTTCGTTCAGTTCGGTTGAATAAATGTAAGCTGATTTTAGTAAATACCAAATTTTCAGTGGATTTACACTCACTAGCAGCATGAATTATTTAGTTTGGGTATTATAATTATTTCTACCCAGGTCGGTTTTATTTTATCTTTATATAAAAAAACTTTCAATACTTAATCCAAATTAGCACAGCTCAGTTGCAAACATGTCAAAATCCACTTTAATGCTTTAGTTTGAGCTACGACTGAAATATACTTAAAACAACTATTAATGAATAAAAACTGTTAGTTTTGAGAATCTAAAAATATTGAAGGTATCATAAATAATAACCTTGTCCATTTCATTAAAAATGTTTATTATATTTCTAGAAACCTACAGGTAAATCTGATCCTGCTGGTTTTAAAACACATCTACGTCCAGCAGAACCAGATTTTACTTTGATTCATCATCGGACGTCTGAGCGGCGCTGAGATCCGGCAGGTTTTCGCCTCTCTCGGGTTTAACCGCCGCAGAAGAGACGCCTGAGGTGATGAGGGCAGCTCCATTTAATGACGCTGATTAAAAGCTTAAGCTGCGGCGACATCAGGCATCCTGACGACACAAAGAGAAAACAAACAGCTGAAAACGCGATCACACCCTGTCAGCATGTTTTCAAACCCAGAATGGAGTCGTTCTCTTCTTTTTATTCTTGTTCATCCTAAATTATGGTGGATGCGACTGATAAGCTGAATATAAGTGGTTTTATGGAAGACTCTGAATCACAGAATTAAATTTTTTTTCCCCGACCTTGTTGGATTTCCTCCAACTGCGCCAAGATGTAACTGGGGTCCATATTGAATTACGTTTGTCGAACAATCAGTTCAGGGATATTTGAGTTGGAGCCAAAAGCAGCAAGAGTCCATGTCTGTATGTTAGGATGATAGGAGCATTAACTTTAATTCAGTTTCCACAAATATGAAAATATTATTAAAACAAATTGAATTGATCTCTATTTATTTTGATGTTAAAGATTTGTTAAAATCACCTTTAATAATCTATGAGATGTTTGGCAAAGGTAATTTTAGTAGTGACCACAATGGACAATGTCCGCCTTGGAGAAGCTTGGAAGCCGAGCTGAAGAAAACACGGAAAGAGGGTAAACCAACTCTCAGAACTGCAAAGATGTATATCGAGATAGGGAATACCCTGAAATACAGATAAGTGACCTCATCTGAGGGAGGCCGTACCTATCTTTATGTTTATCCAAAGCCACTTACAAAGTAGACATAATGTTACAGTTATTATCAATCTGACCATAAACGATCTAGAGGAAACTCCCTAGTCAGAGTCAGAGGTGACAGTGAAGAGAAAGAGGGAAGTACAGAGAGAGTAGTAGAGGGGGTATAGAGGTCTGGGTAAGAGTTAGGATAGGAGATGCTCTTTGAAGAGGTGGGTCTACAAGAGTTTCTTTAAGACAGACAGGGACGCTGCTGTTCTTGTGGCGCTTGGTAGGTCATTCCACCATCTCGGAACAACACAAGAAAACAATCTGGATTGTCTTAAGTGTGGTGTAGACACTTCTAGGCCACAATCCATTGATGACAGAGGAGACCGAGCTGTGCCATAAACCTTTGGTAGAGGATTCAAGTAGATGGGAGCCGTACCCTTAAGAACTTTATAGGCTAGCATCAGGGACTTGAATTTGATGTGGGCAGCCAGGAGTCCCCAGTGAAGCTCAATGAACAGAGGGATGACATGAGACTTTTTGGGGCTGAATGAAGACCAGACACGGCGCCACGTTCAGGATCAATTGTTAGGGTTTTACTGTACCGGCTGGGAGACAAGTCAGGAGTGTGCTGCAATAGAAACAGAGGGAGAAAACCAAAGATTGAACCAAGAGCTGCCGAACAAAGACTCAGAGTCTTGGCTGCCAAACTAAAGAGGTTTACAAAGGAGATAGAAGCCAGAGGAATAAACAGGCTGTTCTCCACTGAACCACCTAAGGTGTAGTCCTTGTGACAATAATCACACACAAGCCAATTCACAGAGGCTGGACACTTAACAATCCTGGAAGGATATTTGGGAGAAAAAAGCATTTATGAACAAATATGCTGGGTGACTAAACCACCTAAGAACAATGCACAGTAATCTCTGTGAAAAAAGTCCAGTGAGCTTAACAGAAGACATCCAAAAACAGACTCAGATATGAAGAACTGGGCAGCTCCAGAAAGCCCGTGATCCGTTCCTACCAGCTCAAGAAGCCAACTTGAGCAGCGTTTCTAAAGAATAGACTCCATTCAAACGAGTGACCAATGGTCCTGATAACGAGAGACCCTCAGAAGGGGACAATCCCTACTAACTACTGGGCAATAATCCAATCTCTGTCCTCAACATGGAAGCTCCTGTCAGGCAATGTAGTGGCTAAGATAGGCACTTGGATCAATACATGACAGAGGCAGAGAAAGGGAAGGGTAAAAACCCTAGAGGAGCCAAACACCAGCTGTTGGTTGACATAATATTTTCCCGAGAGTCCAGGACCGGACAAACAAATATGTGAAATGCTTGGATTGATTACAAGAAAGCCTACAACTATATAACACACATGTAGATCTTTGAATACCTGAAACTGTTTAACTTCAACAATACCATAAAAGCCTTATTGCAACCTACAAGAGATTGTGGAGAGCCACCCCTTAAGGCCCAAAATCTAGCCAACGGCTTAGGTTTCCATCAAGTTGGTATAGACCAAGGAAATGTTCAGCTAAGGCCTGAAGCCCTGAAGCACAAGACTGGCTATGGATACTGACTTAGAAACGGGATGACTATCATTCACGTCCTGCACATGAATGAAATAAAGCAGCATACTTAGTGATTGAGAGATCAAGACATTGACTCATTGATTCATATCACCAGGATCTACGGCAGGACTGTCATTCAGGCTGGATGGTGACAACTGTGATGGGATTGGTTTTACAGAAGGTAGAACAGCAGATTTTGAGGGCAACTGTAAGTACTCTGGTATACCACAGGACAAATGTCAACAAGGAAGGGGACGCAAGGAAACAGCACCAGGCAAATACATGAAACAAGTAGGACAAGTCCAGAGACGTTATCTCTGGACTATTTTTAAACAAGCTACTCACCATGCATGGTTGATTCAACCCCAAGTCCAGGGTCTAGAGGTTATACACAAAGAAGGAGGCAAAGGCCTAGTAAGGATCAGAGCTACCACAAAGGATGAAACATCCTGGCTCCAGTAATGCATCAGGAAGATTTCTCTGAGGGAAGAAGCACTAAGGGGAAATCCTCAGACAATGGAAGCTGGTAGAGAAGGAACTGAAGGAACGTTAGTGGGAGGACAAACCCTGTCAGAGATGAACCGCAGACAAATAGTGGTAAGACCAAGTCATACCAATGGCTTGAGAGGTAGGACTGAAGGACCACACAGAAATTCTGATAATGACCATGAGCACCAGAGCAATAGAGACGCAGATGTATCAGACCAGGCAGGATCCAGGAGCAGCCGAGCAAAGAGAGAACCCAGAAATAACCGACAAGAAAGGAAAACATGGAAAGGGGGTTGGAAAGACAGAGCTTAGATCCTGAGGGACTTCCAGATACAAACCAACAAAAGGGTAACGACCGACCAGCCGGACATTGTGATGATTGATCAGCGGCCGTTGTGTCCGATGTCACCAAACATCAGGAAAGAAGATAATGAAAAACTGGATAAATACCGAAAACTCAGGGAAGAACTAGAAAGAGCCTTGAAGAGGAAGATAGGAAACTGCAGTTTTCTATCAGGTCATCAGAGATCTCAGGGTCGTGACCCCCGCACTGGAGAACCTGGTCCATGAGATACCAGGAAAAACATCAGAGCCCGTTATAGGAGCATTTAAGACCCTTCAGGGAACCATCCCCCCACCCCTACCCAGGGCAATCGGGGGGTCAAAAAGAGGAAGTATAAAGAAGAGAATAGAAGTATTCCTCATTGTCCTTCAATGTTGGGACATTAAAACACAATAGCAGCAAATATGACAGAAAATCACAGAAATTAACACAAGACAGAAGAAAGAATAAAATCCTGTACAATAAAGGAGCAATATAAATATTGGTAAGAATATTCTAAACCTAAACGTGTTTTGATTCGCAAGTAAATACAAATAATTATCATAACAAGCAAAAATAAATCCTTAAACATATCAGCCTGTGCAATTTATTAAATATATATAAACTAGATTATTACTAATTAAATAATCGCACTCAGTATTTGTTCTGTGATGCTCGATGTTGTAAATTACATACAGATAAACTCAACATTTATGACGTATTTAAAATAAATTCATAACAGATTAATTTACTTCTATCCACTTTAATACAACAATATAATTATAGAACAACTTATTCTATGACAAACACTTTAGTTCCAGTTGAATAGAAATTTAGGCAAATTTAATTTGTAATATTAGCCAAATCTGATAATATTAAAATAAAGATCTTTGAGACTATTAGGCTGCAGACGTCTAAAATAAAACTAAAATAAAAACATAATATCCAGATTGAACCGTTTTCTTAGACAACAATCTTATTTTTATTTTATTTTATTTTTTAGCATCTGTGGGCGTTAAAGTTGTAACACAAAAAATTTTGATTTTCTTTCCTTTTTCATGGTTTATATGGACTGAAAGCTTCAAACTTCCCAGGGACCGACTGCCAAAGTACTACAGTATGTAAAAGCAAATTCATAGGTCTGTTTATTAGTTATCTATCAATTTAAAAGCCTCCAATTATATTTCTGAATATTTTATCAAAATAACAGTTGTATCATTAATAAGAATAATGTATGTGTGCTTTTATTTTGGAGAGGACTACAACATGGAATGACCTAGTTAAAGTTCCATCTATTTCAGGGTTTTTAAAAAGTCCTCACAATTATTCTAAAGCATTATTTTATGATTCAAAAAACTAATTTAGAAACACGTGAGCCCATATAAAATAATGTTGATTACACTACATACAGTCTTGGTGAAGCTTTTTATTTTATCTTTCACTTTTGTCCCTAAATCTAAGGCGCGTAAAGCCGTTTCCTGGGCTCATAAACCAGACAAATTAAATATTAAAATCAGATTCCTTCCTGTGGTCCGTCTCTCTGACTTTGTTTCTGTAATCCGAGTCTAAAATTGAAATATGAAAAATCAGGCATATTTTCGTATTTTGTGATAAATTAAAAAAACAAAATAAAACGTCACTTTAAAAAAAAAAAATTGTGATTGACGATGGAAAACATAAAAATAACGAATGATACTCAGATTTTTTTTTCAATGTCTCAACATCCAGTCATCAACGAGGCTCCAATTAAATAATATAGACCAGAACCCCTGAAAGTCGCTGATTTATAATTACTGACATGTAAACTCAATAAACAGTAAATCCACTGTCGTGCAAAGAAGTTGAAAATGTTTATATTTTTATAAAACCAAACTTTTCTTATAATTGACAATCTTATCCTGAGTCATTTTTGACACTTTGTTGGAGAAATATTTCACATTTTCCTAACAGAACTGGTTGAATGAGGTTCAAACTAAACTAGCCGAGCGTAGAAGGCTCAGATTTAAGGACTCCTGGGTGGATTAACAGGCCGAAATAAAAACCATCATCTCGTGATCGTTTTCTATTCTTAATTGTCCGAAATGTTTCCTCCTGTTTTATGTAAACAAAGATCCAGAGGTCCAGTTCAGGATGAGACGATGGAACAAAAGCAGAAGTCCCGATAAGTGGTCGCGTTTGTTCTGTCAGCGCCAGGCGGGCGGGGCTTCATTTGTTCGACTTTATTTAGAGAACACACACACAAACACACACCTGCAAACAAACACACGTGCACACGCATGTGCAAACACACACCTGCTGCGGTAAGGCCTGTAAGGACACCTTGATTGCTCTGATCAGGCTTTCAAATTAAAGGCAAACAGAGGCGCTGCTCTTAAAGTAAAGCTGCAACTGATCTACCATATTTATTTCTATTCTTCTTGATTTACTTCTATACTTCTGTTGTATCATATTTATTTCTATACTTCAGGGACCTTCAGGGGCAAATTACACAATCCACAATGTTTTCAGTCACTTTCAGGCTTTAGTGTGATCAGTAGGAACATTTTGTTCTTTACACTGGTGTTAAAAAAGTCTATTTTATTTTATGTGATTGTGTTTTATTGACTACGAGCTATTTTTGTTTTGTTCAGAAACACATCGCGTACGTTGGCCCAACATTTGATGTCTTAAACTTGCTTTAATAGCTCAGCACTGAGGAGGCTAACTAGGTCGGACCGGAACCGCAGTTTCATCATACTGGGCTCTAATGTTGACTCTAGATCTAGATATTATTTAAATGATTATTTTGTGCTTTTGGGAAAAAAGTATATTTTTATTTAATTTAAATATATATATAGATATATATAAATATATATACATATTTATATATATATGTGTGTGTGTGTGTGTGTATATGTAGATTTCACATGGGTCCGGTCCTGCCCCGGCCCCCACGTAGCTACGTCTCTGCTAAGGGAGGCTCACTGCGCAACGCTAGTTTGCTAAGGCGGCTAATGCAGAGCTAATGTACGGTGTGCATGCGTGCTTGAATTTAGCTTTCCCGCCTCTGATTCAAAGGCAAATGGAAGGATGAATGCGGTCAACTACTTCATTTAATGCCGGCTTGATCTCTGCTCTAGATGTAGATTTAACGAACCTCACATAGAAAACAATGGACTGAGTTAGGGGCGTGGTTCTGCACATGTAGCCACGCCCCTAACCCAGTCCATTTGATGCTCGGCCACGCCCAGTATGAGTTTGTGAAATAACCTTTTTTTTGTACTTAAAGCGAAAGAGAATGTTATTTTATTAACTTCATGTCCTTGATGGCGATTGGAGGAAATATTCGCATCTTTGAAAGACCTGCTTTGATTGGCCAAACTGAATAATGGATGACTTTTGAACTCATTAACTTTGCTGGTACATGTTAGAGCAGAAATCACACCCGATGTCGTCTTTGGAACATTTAGAAATATGGCGCCGCCCCAGTTTTGCAGATTTTGAGTGTTTCTAGTTTTTTTTTCACCTTCACAGAAACAGAGGATCACAGTTTTTGGTTTTTTGGTTTTAGCGACAGCAGATAAGCAGCATAAGTCGCTGAGCTGTAGAAATATGAACGAGATAATCAGATGTTTTTAAAAAACAGCTAAACTGCTTTAAACACGTCTCAGTCTCATTCAGTGTTTAAGAGAGATGCTGATGCTTATCGTTGGTGGAACAGCCTCCGACTTTCCTCCGTATCTGCTGACTGAAGGCGGTCGCCAGCGTGCGAGCTGATTGGCCATTAGGGGGTCATGTGACGCACGGCAGCATCTCTGGCCTCGTTTATTGTGTGTTTCTCTGTGTGTGTGCTGTGATGCGTGATAGATGTACCCCCCCCTCGCAGCCTCCTCTTCCTCTCTGAAGCTGCTCGCCTCCTTTCCTCTCCGCGTGAGCTGGATCACTCGGCCAATCAGAGCGCTGCCGGTTATCATCAGATTCAGGCGAGGCGATGATGTCACCAGGTTGTCTCAGTTTTAGTTCTCGCTAATGAAGAGTTTTGACATCCATAAACACCGATGAGCCGTGAAACTTCTGCTTAAATGTGATTATAGTTCTGGCTTATTATACAGAACTGCAGCATCAGCTCTGATTGGTCAATCTGCAGAGGTTTGATTAGGCTCCGCCCAGAAGGCCGTATCTCACTAATATTCATCTTTTTTAGTACTTTGTGTTTTTTGTAAGATTTGCTTTGATGGTTTGGAAAGAAAATGTAAAAATCTACGACCTCGTTCACACGCACGATTTTTCACGCCAGTCTGAACGGCTGTTTGTGCCACTGCCATATATGGTACCAGATCAAACGCGTATTTTTTGAAGCAGCTGTTTGAAAACAGAAGAAAACAGAAGTTTCTTTATTGTCAGCGTCAGACAATCAAAGCAAGTATTTTCACTCTAAGATAGAATAAAATACATGTAACTAGAAGAAACATTAAAATAATGTGCGGTAATCTAAAAAAGAGCAAATTAAACCTTGTTTTCGTTCATGTTTCGTTCATTTGTTGCAACCAGAGATGTTGTTGAGAAAGGAACGTTCTCCTGTAGCAGTCCGTATTACTGCACATAAAAAGATGCTTCTTGAAGCATTCTGCTAATGAACAACGGTCCGACGAGGACGGTGTTCAGGGGATTTCTTAATGCTGTTAAATTTATGTATAATGCTTTGAATAATAATTTCCAGAGGGTCCAGAGTAGGTTGTTAGCTAGCAAGCTAACAATCATGGTCGACCCTTCCTGATTCTATTTCTGTCCTGTTTCTGCTCTGGATCCGTCTTCCTTTTTTAGTAGCATAGAGTCATGCTAACAGCATAGCATTTAGCCAGGAAAGACGATTGTCCGCCGTTGTGGAGGATTTCATCAGCGGAACAGTTGATTATTTGAGCTTTTTCCAACGCTAGCCAGATGCTAACAGCAGAGCATCAAGAACCAGAATAATCCAAACATGATGAAAAAAACTAAAAAGATTCAGTCAGAACTAACTCAGCCGCTCCGACATTAAGTTGGAGAACGTTAGCTGCGCCAAAGAAAGCAGCCATCTTGTTTTTTAGCGTCTGTTAGCTCCGGATGTTTTGGGTTTCGAAGATACAACCGTGAGGAACGCCACAACTATCGCCTAGATTTACTTGTTTGTGTGATTTATGTTGAAACAAATCTTCTGTTGTGTGATTTATCACTTATTCGTACGTCTTTGTGTAAACCACCATCGTTTCCCTCTGATCACACCCTGCTTTCTGGGTCACGCGGCACCAGAGACACAAGGATTCTGGGTAATAGTTACCGTCCAAGGGGGCTTTGATTGAAACAGGCACTTGTTCAATTAGAAGGAAGAAACAAAAGCTTGAAAAAACAAATCTGTGTCGCGTGTGAGAGAAAAATTAGGTTTGGGTCGCCGTAACCGGCAGCCCGAGCGCCGGCGGCGGCGCTGATGTTAACACAGCGCGGCTGTCTGGGGGAACAGGGGGAGGAAATGGTTCACCGTGGAGCCCTTCCTGTTCCTAAACCCATTAGCGTGTTGGGAGAGGTTTGAATAATTTACATAACAGCATAAACAGCACATTAACAGCAGCTTTTGATTTACGATAAATGACGGTGGATATGTAACACAGAAACCAGGGGACCCGGTCACTCAGCCAGGCGTCAGGCATGTGCAGGTGAACGAATCAAACACCCTCAGCTTCACCGTCTTCCTGACAGGAAGTGAGTCATCGACCTTCATCGCCTCGGACTGAGCCGTGCTGCTGAGGTGATGCTTCATCGTTTTTAGACTAAACTGTATTATTATCCAGAGTCTGAGTATGCTTGGGGATAAATAAAAATAAAAACTAAATAAAGGCAATTAAGTAAAATAAAATATATGAAATTAATTTAAAACAAAGTGAAATTAAATCAGAACTGCAGTTTCCATTGACGCTACTGGTCCAAGTCTGGCTTGTTTGGTTCCCACAAGGATAGAGAAACATAATGTTTGTGTGTGTGTGTGTACTTGTATATTCCACACTCACCGGCCACTTTATTAGGTACACCTCTCCAACTGCTTGTTACCACAAATTCCTAATCAGCCAATCACACGTCAGCAACTCGACGCATTCAGACGTGGTCAAAATGATCTGCTGCAGTTCAAACAGCATCAGAACGAGGAAGAAAGGTAATATAAGTGACTTTGAACATGGCCACACAGGCAGAAACTGCTAATCTACCGGGATTTTCACCCACAACCATCTCTAGGCTTTACAGAGAACGGCCCGAAAAAGAGAAAATATCCAGTGGCGTAAAATGTTGATGTCAGAGGTCAGAGGAGAATGGTCCAACTGGTTGGAGCTGATAGAAAGTCAACAGTAACTCAATTAACCTCTCATTACCACCAAGGTATGCAGAAGAGCATCTCTGAACACATCAACACGTCCAACCTTGAGACAGACGGGCTACAGAAGCAGAAGAACACACCGGGCGCCACTCCTATGAGCTAAGAACAGGAAACTGAGGCTACAATTAGAAACTGGACAATAGAAGAATGGAAAAATGTATCCTGGTCTGATGAGTCTCCATTCCTGCTGCCACATTCAGATGGTAGGGTCAGAATTTAGCGTCACCAACATGAAAGCATGGATCCATCCTGCCTGGTATCAACGGTTCAGGCTGGTGGTGGTGGTGTACTGGTGTGGGGGACATTTTCTTGGCCCTCTTTGGGCCCCTTAGTAACAATTGAGCATCGTTGTAACGCCACAGCCTACCTGAGTGTTGTTGCTGACCATGTCCATCCCTTCATGACCACAGTGTTCCATCTTCTGATGGATACTTCCAGCAGGATAACGATCCATCATGTCATAAAGCTCAGATCATCTCAGACTGGTTTCTGGAACATCACGATGAGTTCACTGAACTCAAACGACCTCCAGTCACCAGATCTCAGTCCAATAGACCTTTGGGATGATTGGCATCATGGATGTGCAGCAACTGCATGATACTGTCATGTCTACATGAACCAAACTCTCAGGAATGTTTCCAGTACTTTGTTGAATCTACGCCACCAAGGATTAAGATGTTTCTGAAGGCAAAAGGGGGTTCTAAGGTGTATCCAATAAAGTGACCGGTGTGTGTACATAAAGAGAACCATAGTGACCATTTTAGCTCTTTTAGCTAGCTAGGTCAAAAATTAGGTGTGAGTTAGGTTTAAGGGATAATATCTGGGTTAAGTAAATCCTCAGGTGGATGAACGTTCAGGGAAGTGTGTGTCTGCAACTCGCCTTAATTATCTAATTAGAGCCTAACCTGATTAATCATCCGCCCAGGAACCAACTCATGTGACGTTTGTTTAGCGTTTACTGCCGTCACGCTGCTCCTGAAAGTTGTTTAATATTACAGATTATCGGTGACCGGCTCGCTAAACCTCTTCAATAATCCAGCCGCAGACTGAAATGTTTGGACAGAACCGCTGACGCCGTCCCGCAGGAGCGCTCGATCCTCGATTAGGAGCCTGGTTTTAAGTTTCTGAAGTGTTCTGCAGGAGTTTTAACTGAAGCAATAAAGTTTGAAGGATTCAGGCAATCATCAGACCAACACCCTGAAACAGAACTAACCGCTGTGTTCTTACCGGAGCGTCCACTTTACGGGCAAAGTCCATGTAGACGCGTCCAGTCCAGAGCGTCTGACACTCCAAACGCTTGAGTTGTCAAAATGTAACTTTGGCCGCTGGACGCTTGAGCGAGGACCAATCAGAGAGCTCCTTCTATGTGACGTAGAGACAAACTTTCCAACATGGTGGAAGATTCTGAAGTGATGATGGAGGATAGATCATTGTGGCTGTTTTCTCTAATTCCAGTGAAATTAGCGCTGAAATCGACCCTCTTCCCTGGTTACAGATATGGAGCCGAGGCAGCAGGCAACCACGCTCTCTTGGTTTATTAGATAAAGACGAGCCGCTTGACGCGCGATTGAAGCCTCTGACCCTAAAAAGTGAACAAAATGTAAAAACTCGTCCAACTTGAAGCGTCAGACGAGTTTTGGACGGTCCAGACACGTTTGGTGTGAACCCAGCATAATACGCGGTCGTTTCAGGAACGTTTCCATCCACAATAATCGCAGTAAACATGCCCAACCAATAGGGGGCAGTGTGGCAGTAAAGCTAAGCCTGTGTCAGCCAATCAGAATCCTTCAGAACAACGAGGACTTCCTGTTTGGAATAAAACATGGCGTCTCTTGTTCACAGTGTGTTAGGGTTAAATCAGCTCTGATAACCTTATTTTTCTCCACACGATTGATTCACGGTGGAAACAACAAAAACACGACATCAGCTGCGCTTTTTTATATTTTTGATGCGTGGGAGCCCGAATCTCAACAAACTAAATCTGGTCCCCACTTTAGGACAAATAAAGGATAATCTTATCTTATCAGGCTGTTAGGTTTTGGAGTTATTTGTTAATTGTGGTCTCATTTCAAGGCCGCGGCCATGTTGGGGCGGCCATGTTGGAGGCAGCCATGTTGGGGCGGCCATGTTGGAGGCAGCCATGTTGGAGGCGGCCATGGTGGAGGCAGCCATGTTGGAGGCGGGCATGGTGGAGCAGCCATGTTGGAGGCGGCCATGTTGGAGGCGGCCATGGTGGAGCGGTCATTTTTGAGGCGGCCATGTTGGAGGCGGCCATGTTGGAGCCACCATGTTGGAGGCGGCCATGTTGGAGGCGGCCATGTTGGAGCGGCCATGTTGGAGGCAGCTCTCCTTCGTCGGTTCTGATTGGGTTTGTTTTTTAGACCTTAGTCGATCATGTGTGGTTGAATCGTTCCACATTTGGATAATAATTAAGTTTTTTTTACTTTCCGACAGTCGTTATGATGTGTAACTGTGAGTAAAAGGTGTTTTTTCTTGGACTTGGAAGTATCTATCGCCTCAAAAGCTTAAAAAAAATAACCTGACCTATGACCCCAAATCCCAGAGGAGTTGAAAAGACGTTAAAAGCATCTCTTCCATCAGTCCTTGAGATGTTATCCCCTACTCCTACATCTCTCCACCCAAACTGCCAGATTGGATGAAAAGAGAAAAGCAAAAGGTGGTGGATTAGTAGAGCTAGCCAACGAGGACAGACTGTCTTCAGTCAGAGGCCTGATGATTTGCTGCAGGACCGACTGCTAGTGGAGATTCTGTGAGGATGATGTGAGCGAACAGCAACTTTGAATTTCCTTTTAGGCTAAATAGATCATTCTGATTGTGGAAGGAGCTGCCGTGGGGAGAAGTCATCGTCTATTGATTACCCTGAATGTTCAGGCCGTCTTGTGCGCATCTCCTCCTCCTCGTAAAGATGAAGGCTTCCCCTCTTTTCTATTCTGCCGTCCGGCCCTGTGGCGCCTCCTCAGCAGAGAACCAGAGTGTTTATTTTTAGACACAAAGAGCTGAGCTTCTCTGTTGCTCCTCTTCGTCGCTTCAACAGCTCAGCAGAAATCAGTTTCTAGCAATCAGGTTTCTGTGGCTCCTGCTTTAAAGCACCAGACACGCTGCCTTCAGGTGCATTAGGGAAATCCAGACTTTACCTGAAGGTCAGTGACAACGGCTGTCCCAGTCGCTGTCGTTTTCCAGGCAGACATTTTTTAAAGACATTTTAAAGAGCGGATGTTAAACGCCGTGGCCGCAGTCAGAAGGAAGGTGGAGCTTAATGATAGATTTTAAGAAAAGGTAGATATAAGATATTATAGAGTTACAGACTATCGTCACTGAACTTTACGTTCAGATCAAACATTTCTGCAGAGGCGGAGAGCTGACGGTTGGTCAGTTTGGTGCAGGAAGAGCAACTCACCAGCTCTGTTTCCATCATCCCATTGAGACTTTAGAGCAAACGTGTAAGATGCTGTAAATTAATGTTGTTAAAAAATTTAAAATAAAATACTTGTAGATGCATTTTTCCTTTAGTGCGAGGAATGAACCTTTCTAAGCCCCCCTAGAAGAACAGGGACAAAAGTCCTTCATTCTGCAGTGAATTCTGCGCCTTTTCTACCTGTTTTCTGGAATGGAAATACTGGAAAGTGTGAAAAACTTGTGAATTGTTGTTTCCAAATGTAGGAGAATAAACCTGCTTCTCCCTCATCTAGTAAACAGCAAACATGAGATAACATAGCAGCATAGCTGAGCCAGTTATTTAGTCCCGTTATGCTAACTTAGAGTCTTGGACCATTTAAGGTCATCTATAACGTAGTATGAGCTAAATATGAACATTGCTTAGTTCTGAAATCCAGAATCTGTCTAAGAACAAAGCCAGTTGTTACTAACTTGAAGCTCCTGTAGTAAGACGCTGGATCATCTTCAGTCCTTTGCTTTTATTAGTTTACGGGCAGATCTGCGCCAGACGGCTCACTTTTGGGATGAAGTCGAATGTGAATTTAGTACCAGAGGATGGGGGTGGAGTTAAATCCAGGATCAGGCTCTAAAAACCAGAACAGAAACTAGGAAGCAAATCCACTATTGTCACTATTGTCTTTTCTTTGTTTTTAAATGTTTCTGCTGGTTTTTGATATTTTGGTCTCTTCTGGTCCGTTTAATCGTTAGTATTTCTTCTGGGTTGTTTTCCAACATCTTTCTGCGACTGTTTTAGGCTTTTTTTTTATTTTATGCTGAAGTTTTAATTTTTTTGGAGGTCTTTTTGTGTCGGTTTCTATTTTGTGTCTCTCAGTCTGGAGCTCCAGATCATCTCTGCAGTGAAAAACCTTCAGTTTTGGTTTTTGCAGAAACGATGAGGCTTTTTTTTAGAACCTTCATCTAAACATTCTGCAGGTGGAAGTTAAAAGTTTAGGATGCAGCTTCCAGCTGCTGGTTCTGGTTCTTCCTGTTCTTTAGGAGCTGGTTTTGTCCACTGCCTGGTGGTGGGTTCAGGAACTCCTGACAGCATCCGAAATCTGAGTGTCGCACTCAGGAAGAGAAAAACAGCAGGAAAAATTCCTGTTGGCTGTTAAAACTCTCAGGCATTCGAAGCACAGATGGACGCTGGGTAGAGCCAGCTCTCCCAGAGGATTGTGGGTAAGACGCTGCTGGCGTGGTGTGCTGCACACACACACACACACACACACACACACACACACACACACACACACACACACACACACACACACACACACACACACACACACACACACACAGGGATAAAGCTTGTGTCCATGCATGCAAACACACTCAGCTGCGTTCAGAGCGCGTTGGTGACACCTGAGGTCAGCATCCTGATCTGAGTGTGTGTGACATGAGAGCAGAGAGGAGACGGAGGAAGAGGAGAGAGGAAGGAGAGACGGTGACGAACCGGACAAACGAGACGAAGCAGCTGGAGAAGAAAACAAAGTGTTTATATTTTTCGTGTTTATCGATTTGTGAGTCGATTTAGGAAACAACCAAAAAAACTTTTCACTTCAAAAAAATGTCAGAAAACATTTTAATCTGATGAGAAGAGAAGCTGCAGTTCATGTTTCCTTTTATGATTCACCTTATTTTTAAAATCTGCTTCAGCAGAGGAGCGGAAAAGCTCTTCAGAGCTTAGATCTGTGGGTTAGAACGGCCTAGTCAAAGTCACACCGGAGTCTCATCGATAAAGTCTGTAAAAACTGATGTTTAACGGATGTTTTCGTCCAGTCCTGATGATGACATCAGGTCAGCTGACTGTCTTAACAAAGATAAATAATAAAAGTGAAACACAAAAACGTTCAAACAGACAAAAACTAAAGATGTTTATTATATCCGTCGCTGTTCCGTCCAAACACTGGAAAAACATCAGCATCGTGAAATCAGTGCCAGGAATATTTAAACCATAAATTAGTGTTTGGAGCATTTATTGCTTTATTTATTTATCTAATCTGAAGAGACTAAATCAGGCGCATGTTTCACCAGATATCACAACGTCTTCCAGTTTTATCGCCATCACGATATTTTCTAACCTGGTTACATTTAAAACAAGTTTTATATTTATTTTAATCGACTCTGAACAAAGTGAAAAAAACGTCTAAATGGGTTCAAGAGAAAACAAGAGTTTTGGGTTCACGTTGGTTCAGACGTCTTCTGCTGGTCTAGAAACGGATCCTGGAAAGGTTCTGATTGGCTGACGTGCTCGACGCCGCCCCCTAGAGGCAGCGGCACGTTTGGAGCAAGGCGGCGCATTTGTGTGAACAAACATTTGTTGCAACGAAGAATGGCGGATATTCGCTTCTATTAATGTCTCTACTAGCCCTGAGAAGGGAGCGGCGCGGCGGTGCCTTCAGGGACGCCGTCTGAGTCAGACGCCGATGCTGCGTGACACGCCGCCGCGTTTTTCTGGCCTGAAAGCCGATCGCGAGCTGAACCCCAGAAAGCTGATGTGAGCTCTGGAAGTCTGTGACCTGGACGCTGAATGATGAATGAACTCGGCGCTGCCTGCAGATCTTTGCTCGTCAGTCATTTTTAAAGCTGTGATTTAGGAAAGACTCAGTTTCAAATGAGCTGCATTTTGGTCTTCGAGCGACCAGCAACAAGCTGACGGGTCGGTTCTGAGCGTTTGGGCTTTCAGATCATTAACAGACACTAAAGAAATCCACAGAGATGCAGGAACCCTGCTGAGATGAGACGCTATCCCTTTAAATTTGACTCTGAAGCCGACAGGTTCGGTCTGAGGACAGGCAAACACTTGATTATGCTAGAAGACAAACGTTTCCGGGTTTGACGAAACAATCAAGAAGGTGAAACACAAGTTTCCCATCAGGCCTTGCTGCTCCGTCGAGGTGTGTCATGGCAGATAATCTCCCTCTGAGAGGTGATCCGGACACAAAGAGCTGTTTGTTCTGCCGCTGCTGACGGAGGAAGCCGACTGGACGAGGACAACGTCTGGACGTTATCAGCGGACGGCAGCCGTCTGATGGCTGTCCTCTGATCGTCTGAGTCGTGTTTCCTCGTTGGAGCCGCTTTGTTTCAGTATAAAACGTGTTTAAAGGCGTGTTTAGTATGTAAATGTCTCGTTATGATGTGGTTCCTTCATCAAAAACATGAGCTGTGACTCACTGATGCACTTATGTTGAAGTGACGAATCCCATAAATGTTTCCTCCCATGGCCCCGCCCATTCCAACAAGCCTCTGTGCTTCAGTCCCCAGCCGAGATCCCGCCCCCAGTCTCTTCCATACAGATCCACCAGACTAGCGGCAGCAACATACTGCAGAATCGGGATTTTCTAGAGGGACTGTCAAATACAGCTTGGATATGAAGTCATATTTCTTTTAAAAGTGTTTTTAATACATGCAGCATTTTTACAAATAAGGAAAACTAAGGAACGTTCATACGGCACCGCTTGCTTCCGACTGTTTATGTCCAGATTGACCACGTTTGGCTTTTTTCTGCAGCACATCTCAGGTTAAAGGTTGGATAAAATGCGACATAAACATTAACTCAATACATCTGATCTAGTACAAACGGCATAAATCCAAATTTAGTGGGTGAAAATCTCACGACTTGGTCGTTCAGGCCCACATGGAAAAAACTCGGACACGTCTCGCACTTTTCTGGTGTGTCAGCGTCGCCGTAGTTACCTAATGGGGCTATAAAAATGGGTCCATGTGCTGAATATGACATAATGCCCCCCCGTTTTTTGACTCCGTCAGACGTTTGAAATTGAAACCCATTAAATCCAGAGCAGGCGAGAGAGGCTTGTGTCTCTGGAGGCGGAGTCTGAGGACGTGATGACAGCAATAAATCCTCCTGATGTGAAGCCAACGATCCGTCATCCATCCCAGCAGCTTCCTGGTTTCGCCGGGGTTTTAACGCTGATTGGTTCAAACCAGATCAGAGGCTCATCTTCGTCCTCTCTCTCTGTCTCACAGGCTAAGGACAGCGATGACGACGAGGAGGTGGTCCAGGTCGACAGGGACCACTTCATGGACGAGTTCTTTGAACAGGTGAGACAAAAGTTCGGAAGTTGATCCAGCCAATCAGATGTTTAGCTGTGAGTTTAAGTCACATGACCGGATCAGAAATTAGATCAGATAAGAGTACCGTTGGGTAACTGGGATTATGGTATGGTTGGATGATTTTGGGATTAGACTGTACGGCCACTATGGGATACTATAGGAATGATGGTTGGCTAACATTGGGATAATGTTGGGAATGATTTTAGAGTAACAGTTGAAAATGTTGGGGTAACACTGGCGTAATATTGGGTTACTATTGGGATGTTGAAGTAATGTTGGAACGACGTTTGACAGACGCTGGGGTAATGTCGGGGTAATGTTTTATTAGCGCCAGGATACTGTTGGGATAACCTCAAAATTAAGTTGGGATAACATAGGAATCATGTCAAACTAAGTGTTATCTAATCTTTTAGGGTCAAAATGGATATAATGTTGGGATGATTTTGGATGCTGTTCAGCTGAGCGTTGTGTTAGAATAAAATGCGAATAAGGTTAAGATTCTTTTGGCATAAAGATAATTAAAGTAAACAAGATAAAACAACATAAGATTACGCTGGAACAGTCTTGGGATAACACTGTAGTGTTTAGTTTGAACATTTGGACGTTATTATTGTAAGCTAAACTAAAAACACAGCGGCTGTTATAATACTAAAAACATTTTATCAACACTTTAAAGCAGAATAACAACATAATTCCAGGTGTTTCATTATTAAATTAAACCATGATATTAATTTCTGCCAGCAGGGGGCAGATGTTTCCCTACACTGAAGCAGTAAAGCTAAAAGCTCTCGCTCTGTTCCCGTCTCTCGTCTCAGGTGGAGGAGATCCGAGGATGTATAGAGAAGCTGTCCGAGGATGTGGAGCAGGTGAAGAAGCAGCACAGCGCCATCCTGGCCGCGCCGAACCCGGACGAAAGTAAGAGCGCCCTGAAATGTTCTCCAGAACCGAGCTGAAGCGGTTGTAGTGGGAGGTCACATGACCTTCCTAGGACCTGGCTGTGACTCGGGTGTCACCGACCTGACCCTGTTCAGAGTGTCCCAACATGCCCAAGGTTATATTCACAAATGTTTTCCACACCAGGAGGTTTTTCCACTTTGTGAGGATCTCTTTAAACATTAATAAGAAGCTGAGACCGGATGATTCTGCATCTGTTTTAATCCAGTCCCCCCAGAAAAACGCGGGCAGAAATCCTTTATTTTTTGGTGAATTCTGTGGCATTTCGTCCTATTTTCTGGGATGAAAATGACAAAAAGTGCGAAAATATGCAGAGAAGTGTGAGAAACTTGTGAATTGTTGTTTCCAAATGTAGGAGAATAAACCTGCTTCTCCCACATCTAGTCTCCAGCAAACATGACATAACATAGCAGCATAGCTGAGCCAGTTATTTAGTCCCATTATGATAACTTAGAGTCTTGGACCATTTAAGGTCATCTATAACGTAGTATGAGCTAAATATGAACATTGCTTAGTTCTGAAATCCAGAATCTAAGAACAAAGCCAGTTGTTACTAACTTAAAGCTCCTGTAGTAAGACGCTGGATCAACTTCAGTCCATTTGCTTTACTTGCTTACTAGTTAGACAACGCTTTAAGCTAGTGTTAGCATGCTAACTTTAACGCTTTAAGCCGCTGTTAGCATGCTAACTGTAACGCTGTAAGCTACTGTTAGCATGCTAACTTTAACGCTTTAAGCCGCTGTTAGCATGCTAACTGTAACGCTTTAAGCCGCTGTTAGCATGCTAACTTTAACGCTTTAAGCCGCTGTTAGCATGCTAACTGTAACGCTGTAAGCTGCTGTTAGCATACTAACTGTAACGCTGTAAGCTACTGTTAGCATGCTAACTGTAATGCTTTAAGCTACTGTTAGCATGCTAACTGTAATGCTTTAAGCTACTGTTGGCATGCTAACTGTAACGCTTTAAGCTACTGTTAGCATGCTAACTTTAACGCTTTAAGCTACTATAATGCTTTAAGCTACTGTTAGCATGCTAACTGTAATGCTTTAAGCTACTGTTAGCATGCTAACTGTAATGCTTTAAGCTACTGTTGGCATGCTAACTGTAACGCTTTAAGCTACTGTTAGCATGCTAACTTTAACGCTTTAAGCTACTATAATGCTTTAAGCTACTGTTAGCATGCTAACTTTAACGCTTTAAGCTACTGTAATGCTTTAAGCTATTGTTAGCATGCGAACTGTAACGCTCTAAGCTACTGTTAGCATGCTAACTGTAACGCTTTAAGCTACTGTAAGCATGCTAACTGTAACGCTTTAAGCTACTGTAATGCTTTAAGCTATTGTTAGCATGCGAACTGTAACGCTGTAAGCTACTGTTAGCATGCTAACTGTAACGCTTTAAGCTACTGTAAGCATGCTAACTTTAACGCTTTAAGCTAATGTTAGCATGGTAACTCTAACGCTTTAGGATTGTGTTCGCCGCTCTCCGCGACCACGTCCCCCTCAGAGCTAAAGGAAATGAGAATTTCGTAACTAAAAATGGGAATAAAATAGGTCAGTTGTGTGGATCTGGTAGCAAATCAATAGCCGCTGCAAAGTGCCTGAAGGCGGCATCCGTTAAAGACGTGCCTGAAGATCGCATCCATCCTACCGCTTGCTTTTTGATTCACATACCAGGCAGGGAACTGACGCGACTTTACTACGTTAGATTTGCGTTAGCCGCTTTGGCAAACGAGCGTGTCGTGTAGCAAATCTCTCTTAGCAGAGGCGGAGCTAGAATGGGGGGCTGGGGTGGCACCGAATGATTGACATGTCACAACACCTCACAGTCCAACAGGGAAATTTGTTTGCTATTCTCTGTTTAAGAAATCGAATAAAGATAACATATTTTACATTTATTTAATTGTCTTTTGTAGTTTTGCAGAAGACATAACTCAAAAATCGATTTTATTTTATTTTATTTTAGCCTAAAATCGCCCCGCCCTACTCCAGACAGCAACGATCCCACTCAGGAAAACCTTCCAGTCCACAGATGATGTCCCGTTATTCCTAACAACGATCCCATCTGTCCCACGTTCTGTCTCATCGGTCCGGGTTTTGCTTTTAAAACATTCCTACGCTCCCGATCGGCTCCTCAGTTCTCCTTCTAGAACAGGGGTCGATCGTGCTGCGTTTACGCGAGTAGACCACCGCGTCCATCCATGTCTGTCTCCTGATTCACATACCAGGCAGCAAACTGATGCACATTTAAACACACTAACTCTACGTTAGCTTAGCGTTAGCCTCCTTAGCAAACCACTGAGCAAACTACTAGCAGAGGAGGAGCTAGAGGAGCTAGAGGCCGGGGCAGCACCAAACCCCCCTGAAATCTACATATACTGTATAAACATATAAACACATCCCACAGTTATGAGAGACAACCAAATAAGTGTTACAGATTAAATTTAAATTCAATTAAAATATTTTCATCCTAAAAGGACAAAAATGCAATGAATAGGATTTAGTGTTAGATCCTTTAGGACGTCTCTTGTTTTAAGTAGTTAGAACAGTGTGGACATTCCCTGCTCTAGAGAGCCTGTAGAAAACCTTCAGTTTCTGTGTTGCTGTTCTGGGATCTGGGTCTGGTTCTGGTTCCAGGGAACTTTTAAACACCTGGAAACATCTGCAGTCGCTGTAAAGTCCAGATAGAGAACATCCGGTCTCGGCTGAAGGCGATCCCTGCCCTGTTTATGTGATATTTGCTCTCCTGCATGTTATTTATTTTCACTGCATGATTCTGACGTTTATCTTGTGATTTTTTTTCTGTCTCTTTTTTTTATTTCCGTCTCGTCTGCATGATCCTGGTTTTTTAAAACTGCATGATGTGACATTAGGCTGGGAGGAGACGCCGAGGTGAACACGTGAGTAACGTCCCTGAACAGCAACCTCTAAGATCCGATCCATGGTTCTCACTAAAACAATCGACTTAACGATCCATCTAGAGGAGAAGTTACTCTCTTGGTACTCTTGGGAAGGTTGAAGGGATTTTTTATATTAATCGATGGGTCCAGAGTGACAGTTTTTAGTGTTCTTGAGGCTTTTATGGAACCGGGAACCTTCCAAACAGCCTGAATATTAGTTAAACGTTTCAGACAGAAACCTAAGAATATAAATGTCTCTGCATCAACCTTTCTGATGACATCTATGACTGAACGCTCCTGGCTTTCCCTGGCGGTCTCATCGTAGGAGCGATTTTTCTTTTTTTGGGCCCAGTTTCGCCTTGGCGATAAAAACCCAGAGCGAGGAATCGGCCGCCTGGTGACATTTATCCGAGCCGACGTTCCGGCCTCCTCTTCCTGCTGCCGGTGAAGACTCGTCTCATTCTCTCTCTCCTCCTCCTCAGTTCAGGGTCAGCTCGCTCTCAGCTGCCAGCAAGTAGTGTTTCTGCCTGCATAATGCATGATGGGAGTTGTAGTGAGAGCAGAGGAGTACAGATGTAAACCGCAGACACTCCTGATCGCACCAGCTCCTCATTCTGGATCCTACTGCTCTCTAAATTCAGGAGAAAATAATCAACAAAACGTTGAATGAAATTTTTCTTAAAACTTCTTAAAGACTAACGGATTTAGGAAATAAATGCTCAATTTATCGAAATGTCCTCATAAAATTGTTAGATTTGTGTTATTCTTATTCTGTTATTTGAGTCTATTTAATTAATGAAGGATTAAAAAGCGCAATAATATATATATATATATATATATATATATGCTAAAAACTACAAATGAACTTTTTAAATAAACCTTTTCTTATATTTTAAAACAGTTTATTTCTAAATGTTACCTTTATTATGTCAGTCTATATTTAGTTTTACATAAATAAGAGTGAAAACATTTTTGGTTATTAGTTAACCCGAATCTTCTGAAGTTACTAAAACTTTAATGTGACAGAAATAAAAGCTGGGCGATAAAAACGGAGTGTTTGGTGTCATTGATGAGGGCAGCATCTGATCGATCGCTATCGTATTGATGACGGTGTTAACTGTCTGACGGCAGGTTTGCTCATCCATTACCTCCATTAGTGCTAATTGGTTAACGAGCAGCCAATTAAGCGCTCTGACTGGAGTTTTTTTTTCTTTGACACAAACGTTCAGTTGGAGTCATGAGAAAAAGCCGACAGCTTCAATAATTGATCCGAAGCTCCTTAACTGATCAGAATCGTCCGCTTTCCTTTATAAAACAGACATATGTATGCCGCCTGCAGTCAGAGCTGCAGCAACGGCAGGTTCGGTTTCTGAGCCTGAAGCGAGCGATGCAGTCAGACGGCGGCGGCGGGGCAGAGTGAGTCAGAGGCAGAGGAGGCTGAGGGCCACTGCAGCGCTCGTAAATCTGACCGCACTGCTGCAGCTTCAGCTTCCAACATGGCTGACGTGATGCAATGTTGCTGCTCCTCCTCGCCGCCCTGCTCGCCCTTTGACCCCCTCAAACAGCTTTGGGGAGAAGCGAGTGTTTGCTCCTGTCGGGTCTGAATCTACGTCGTCCGTATGCCGATCACTCAGATCGTGTCTAAATGATGCATCTGCAGCTTTTCGTTAAAGGCGACAAATCAAATATCTGAAAAACAAAAAAAAGTCTGAAACGTTTCAAAAATATCCAATCGGGACAAATTTGCTGGTTTATCCAAACTCAAATTGCTCAACATAATTTAGCAACAAAACGCTCACAGCAAAAATCGTCTGTTGACTTTCCGTCATGAAACCTGAAACTCTTGTTTGCTTCGTGTTTTCTGTGCAGAGACCAAGCAGGAGTTGGAGGACCTCACAGCTGACATCAAGAAGACAGCCAATAAAGTTCGCTCAAAATTAAAAGGTACGCTTCTCCGTGAAGGTGACGTTTGATGATTGATGATGAGACGTTCACTGGGCTCAGATCTGAACTCGAAATGTTCATTGTATCGTCTGGAAAGCTGAAAACTCCTTTAATGGATCCAACAAGCGTTTCTTCTCAAAAATTTCTGATTCTTTTCTTTTTCTTTTCAAATACAAATATTTTCTTCCTAGTAATTAAAACCGAAGTCTGTTCCTGTTTAACAGGAAAGTAGAATAAAGCTTCAATAGAGTAGCTAATTAAAAACAGGTCAAACATCCTAAACTTGTTTCCTGCTCAGCAAACCCAGAGATAGTTGTGCAAAATACATAAAAAAACATTGTTTATATTATTTTCCCTCTCTTTTATTTACTATTTAAATCTTATCATATTGTTTAGCATAACAGCTTTATTCACTAGAATGTTTTAAACACTATTTTAAGAAAGTAACACGTTCTTATTTTATTTATTTTGCTCTTGTTCTTGTCAGATCCTCCGCTTTGTGTTAGCTGCGCTAAAAGACGAGCGTCAAGTTTCGATTATTTATCATCATAAGTTATGTTTTATAATTATGTTAGAAAAACAGATTTGATTTTATGAATAAATAAAAACACGTTTACGTTTCTTTATAAATTTTTTTTGATTATTCCAGCTTTCTGAGGCCCCTAGCGCCCCCTGCTGACCCGACTTTTAAATAACACGGCTGTGAAATGAATAAAGTAGAACAAGGGAACATAAAGGGAACAAAGTATAAAGTTACAATTAATCAACAAAAATTCAACATTTAAAAGTCTGAGTCTCCGTCCTTCGTACTTCAGAAAAATAAACGGTTCCAAAGTTTAAAGAAACAAAAGCTCGATCACCTTTGAACTCTGGTTGGTTGATGAAGTTTTCTCAGTGGTAGTTTAGAAGTTTAGAATGATATGATGGGACTAATTTAAAAACTTAAAAGTAATTAATCCTGAATCAAAGAGACAGAAAAGGAAGAGCAGCCAGAACCAGAGAAACATCCTCATGTTGTTTTATTTTAGCGCCTGTTAAAAGACGAGTGGCTGTTTTTCTTTGTAGGCGACGTGGAGACGAGCACATAAAATCAAGCTTTAAAGTAAGTTTTAATTTCTGACAGCAGAGCGGCTGCATCACGCTAACGAGCCAAGACTGGCCAAAGCTGAGGGCGGCAGCGGGAATCATTTCAGACAAAGAGAGGCTGAACTGAAGTCAAGCTTTCTTGTGTTGTTGGCGACTCCCTCAGACGACTATCAGATTCATTTCAGGCAGATTTATAAAGCTCACAGCCATGAAAACACATAGTTCTGATAGCTGGATTATCCTTCAGAATAAAAGCATCTAACGTGGATTTACGAGAACAATAAACCTGTTTATGTGAACATTGTTAGGTTTGGTTTCATACTGGAAAGTCTACACGAGCCGAGAAACGTCAAAGTCTGAGTTTTTACAACAGTCTAAACATAGATTTGTATTCAGGGCCTAAAGCTGGTTCCTCAGGAGAGGATCCTGACGACTAAACGACTTAGGAACCGTCAGTAAACCTGCAGTCTGAGGCGAGGTTCACCCAGGAAGCTAATGCAATCCGACTCGTTCTAATCGGTCCAACTCCGAACTTTTACCAGCCCAGAGGACATGATTTGTCCCGCTTCCACATGTGGAGCTGAATATCAAGCGTATCTGATAGTTTTCAAAGCGCCTACAGTCATTTTATCCAACTTTCAATCACCCAAAGTAAGACGTATGTCATAATTGTGCAGCAGAAGAAACCAAACGTGGTAAATCTGGACGTAAACGACGTCCGAAGCAAGCAGTGCCGAGTTTAGCTTTCTTTTTTCTCAGCTTCCTTCGTCTTGTTCCGATCTTGTGACGATACGGTCGGCGTCCGTCGCTCAGGGATGTTAACGTCCGTCCACAGACGGCGACGTCCGTCGTTACTTCTTTGAGTTTGGATGCAGTTCAATTAAGCTGTTCACATAGAAGTCTGATCTGATGGCGGACATTTTTATTTTGTAAAACAAACAATAACACTATTTATTTGTATTTTGGCAAAAAAACAAAACCAAAAAAAAAACAGAATTGAGCATCAAGTTTAGCCACAAGCTGTATCTATCGGTTCCACTGATATCAAGTATTATTTGTTTAGCAAGTAATATAAAAATCCTTCTATAAAAACCTAATTTGATCATCAGTAGCCATTAGTTTGACCTTATCCTCAAATGAAATTTAGCCCTTTAAACATGAAGCTGCTTAGTTTCTCATGAACTGAAGCCATCGTCACCCTCTGGTTAACGGTTCCAGGATTATACCAGTTTTAAAAAGCTCGGGTCGGTCGGCCACCACAAGGTGAGGATCGCTTCGCTCTGCAGTCCTGAGGGTTTTACATCTACAGTACGAGGTTGTGCAGAGCCTGTGTGTGTGGGGACAAAAACCCCCAGCTGCCTGGAGGGGATTCCAATTATAGCCTCATCGTTCTCTGGCTGCATATGTACAGCTGATGTGTGTGTGTGTGTATGTGTTGCCTAGTCCGTCTTCTGGCGGCTCACATTAAAGCAGGGATGTCCTTGAACCTTCAGCGCAGCCGCTCTCTCTGTT
The DNA here is from genome assembly GCA_032876305.1 of Orestias chungarensis. Lineage (NCBI taxonomy): Eukaryota > Metazoa > Chordata > Actinopteri > Cyprinodontiformes > Cyprinodontidae > Orestias > Orestias chungarensis. Next base: position 847,368 of record JAVLVB010000265.1, read on the forward strand.
TCTGTAGCTTTAAGCTCATTGGCTCGTCTCTTTCTCTGTGTTTTTTATGTTGCTGTCGGAGTGATTACGCCTCGATAAATCGCCGCCACAGTTTCTGACCATTTTCATTCTCTGATGGAGCTGAAGGTCGACTTGCAGGCCCGTCCTCACAGAGGGAGTTTTATAGGAATGCAAAAATAATGTCACTGTAATGCAGTCCAAAGAACAAAAATCTGCTTTAACTGAGATTCACACTATATTTATATATTTGCAGAACAAAAAATGACAGTAAAATTACAAAAGACACCAAATAATATTTAAATTGATGAAATCACATTTTTTTATAGTGTTCATTCATAGAACCTTTTTAGTGCGACCACCATCAGACTTCTATGTAACGGACAAATACAAGTTAATTACACGTCCCTGAGGTACGCCACAGGGAATCACAAACAAGAAGCAGCGAAGCAGAGCTACGTTCACACAGCCAGTCGTTCATTTCACCAATTTAAGGCAATCGCCATCCGACTCTCAGCCATCCAACCCCAAAGCAACCACGGAAGAAGAACGTAGATGCCCCCAGCGGCGCCGTGTTTGGATGGACATTAAAGTCGTTGAGCGACGGGAGCCGACCGTATCGTCACAAAGATCAGAACAAGATGAAGGAAGCTGAGAAAAAAAGAAAGTTAAACTTGCCACTGGTTGCTTCGGACGTCGTTTACATCCAGATTTAACAAGTCTGGGTTCTTCTGCTGCTTGATTATGTCGTACGTCTCCCGAGGATGACGGATAAGTCGGATAAAATGCGACAGGAGCGTTCACGCTGTGAAAACTATCGGATATATGACGGCTTTTGTTAGATTGTGTTAAAAACCTAAATCTGTCTAATTTTGGCCGGAAACATTATTGATCTTGTAATTTGGTGTATTTGTTTCCATTAAAGTTTTATTGAGGGCAAAATTTATCATACATTTATTGACATGTCAATCATCAATTCACTGTGAACACTTAACAGATTTCTTTTGGTGTATTTTTAACTTCCAAAATCAACAGACTTCAACTTCTAAGGTTTTTATTTGACGGTTTTAATGTCATCACATTTCACTTCAGCCTGACTGAGATCCTACAAAACAGAAGAAACTCTTACATTAGAACAAACACGCACCACTGAACAGGCTAAACACGTCCTCCAAAATACAGACCAGGACACAATCTGTTGCTTACTCACCCAGTTTTCATCTCACTGTGGCACAGAGAGACAGCAACACACAGTAACACAGCGGCACTCTCACAGATCGGTCGATGCTGTGAAACTGCTGAGTCATCATGGATCCAGCAGGGGGGCCACGACGCCACGGGCCGGAAAATGCACACAAACGAACCCTTTAGATAGAAATATCAGGCAGTGACATTGAGTCCCACCACCTCCAATCTGTTCACTGAATCTCAGTGCAGACAGGTAATAATTTTCAATAAGGCACTCAGTTGGTCCCCATAGAGCAGGAAAACCACTGGGGACCCAAAACTGCTATAAAACAAGAACACACACACACAAACAAGAACACACACACACACAAACAAGAACACACACACACACAAACAGGTACTTTAGGAAAATTCCCTTTTTTTACAGCTGATGCATAAAACAGCATTTTTGAACAAGCCTTTTTGAATCATGTCCTCTTTTCTGAAAATCAACGAGGTTTCTTTACACAAAACTAATAGTTTTTGTTTATCAATAAAAATAAATAGGAAAAACATTTATCTCTTTTAACTTTCTGTTAAAAAATGACGCCCCCTTTGAGCGTACCTGGGCGCAGTGCTGCCCCCGCCTGGTCACCTCCAGAAATATGAACGCCGCGTTTTCCGTTTTGATTCGCAAACCCGCCACCGTGGCATCAGTGTTTGAATTCATCCTCTTTACGCTCGCGGTGGATGTTGATTTCCATCCCTGCTGGGAAGAACAGCAGCTAGTAGAGACTTCCAGAAAGAACAAGTGGAATAGCTTGTAGCTGGAATTCAGGGATAATCAAAGAAGACGTGAACCTCTGTGCAATGTTTTTCTCAGTATAACATCCTGTTCAGATTATTTCGATTTAAATCGTTCCCGTGACCCTCGCTGGATGAGTCCTGTTGGTCCATGATGTTTCTCCTGGATGGTTTCTTCAGAAGCTGCAGTGATCACAGCAATCCTCTGTGAGAAGATGTAATTAAACCGGCTCTCCTGGGTAAATAACTGCTGAAGCTCCAGCGGAGGGACGAGGAGAAGCAGCAGTACGATTCTGTTCTTTGGATTAAGTAGAACCGTTTAATCTTTTCAAACAGCGTAATATCAATCTTAAGGTGGAAAAATACAACCTTTGAGAAAATTTACAGGTGAAAAATAAACATAAGATAAATTTAAAAACATCACTGACTGCACAAGACTTTAGTTGCTCCAGAGTCCTGGTTTTAGAGCCGACTTGTCCTGTAAAAACTATTCACCCCCTTCAATCCTTTTCTAATCATTATTATGACAGTAAATCTGCTTGAAGGTCAAACACTAGAACTTTAGGCTTAAAATCTGAAAAAAACTCATCAGTTTTTCAAAAATAATTTTTCTCTACTATTTATTGTGTGTTTTAGATTTCAAGTGTAAAAATCTGAAGTTAAAAATATTTAGAACATTTAATCTTCTCTAGATAAGCAAAACTACAAAACACAGACACACTTCAAACCTGGACTGGAATATTTTAAAATAATTTTAAAACATAATTTCTCTGATTTATGAATCAACAGCTACAAAAATAAAGAAACTCAAATAACATGTCCTAGATCTGAATGATTGAAATATTCATTGACTATTTGGTTCTGTGTAAAGTTGAATGTGCTGATAACAAAATAAAACTATTTATAAGTTAGAAATATGACATGTTTTATAGTTTTGAATATGACTTGTCATATTAATGCAAATTTGCCTATTTTGAATTTTCTTTTCATTCTTCTCTAATTATTTAGTGACTACGATAAAATAATCCAGTCCAGGTTTGAAGTGTTTTTGTTTTGCAATTTTGAAGCTGGAGCAGTTTTATTGTGATGCAAATACTAAAAAAGTGCTGAAATAACCCTTTAATAAAGTTTCACAAATCAATAAATTGTTTCACAAATCACAAACCTGGTTTTAGATAATCTAAACTATAGTGTTTATGTTTTGTAGTTTTTTTTTATCCAGAGAAGATTAAATGTGCTGAAGGTAGCAAAAACTAACTAGACGAAATCGCCCTTTAGCCATTTCCTGAATCATTATCAAACTTTATCTTCGTGGTTCGATGTAATCCTGGATTAAATTGTCATCCCGGAGCCCCGGGTGTTAAAAATAAAAGATGAATTTGAGCATCTGAATTTTTTTCCTTTGTAATTTTTAGCTTTTTACATTTTTAAAACACTATATAAATAGTAGAGAAAAATAATCTTGACAAATTCTAAATTCTGATAAATTTCTAAATCTAATGGAGCAGATTTACTTCCATGCATTATCAACAAAATGTGTCTTTTCTGTCAAAGGAAACTTTAAAAGATAAAATTTAATGTCCAGGTGAAAATCCCTTTTATAGAATAATGAAAATTAAATAAAAATTTAAAAAATTTAAAGAATTATTTTTTATCAGTTTAGTATCACTATTTTATTTTAATTTTTTTATTTATCGGTTTATATGGCAGGACTTATGCACATTGTAACCAGAAATAGCTAATTTGCTATTTTCTGTGTGTTTGTCCAGCTAAAATGAACAAATGGTTACATTTACTTAAATGATTAAAATATGCTTACTATGCATCTTCTATCCAATAAAAACAAACATTACAATCGAGAAATAGAATAAAAAATAAAATAAAAATGTAATTATCCTAAAAATATATGACGTTAGTAATTTAGACCTTCATGAAGATGTTTAGAACGAGTGATCACATGTTAGTTAGAATACGATGCCTGTTAGTCAGAATGCCGACAGTCTGAATGTCTATTTTCTAATAACCTTCATTGAATGTTAACATTCAACTTTAAATCTGCTAATTAGAAAATCTGCCTTTTGTCATTAATAATTTGGCACCATTGGATTTCAGCATTGGATGTAGCCTACGTGACCTTTAGCGTTTAACTACTTTTGTGTAAACTTTTATCGCCTTTGAGAACGAACCAACAGCTTTTGTGCTCCAGACCGTTTCTAGTGGTGATTATACATCCGTGATATTTTGTCCATCCCTAACTCCAACATTAAATTCTAAATCATCATCAGATACAGTGTTGAAGATTTTTACTTCACATTTGTAGAGAAATCTGTGATGACTCAGCTTTGTTTTAGGTGAATAATAAAATAGATGATAATAAATCTTCATTATAAAAGTGTTTTAGGGGAACATGTGAGGTAACATCATGTTTGTGTTTCTCCAGCAATCGAGCAGAGCATCGAGCAGGAGGAGGGCCTCAACAGATCATCAGCGGACCTCCGGATCCGTAAGACGCAGGTCAGTTTTTCTGTTTTCCCACTGCAGCTTGCTATTGCTGACCAGGGGAGCGGCCATGTTGAATCCTAAAGTCGTCATCAGAAAAACATTTTTAGGTTTTCCAAGTGAAAAGTTAAACGTTCTGGTTGATTTTTACCTCCTGGAAATTTTTAATTTCGGAGTTCTTCCTGCAAATGCTGCAGAAACGTTTCCTCGTGCTCTGATTGGCTGCTGCCTTCAGGCCCGTTGCTGCCACCCAGTGGACAAGAAAGGAGCAGCAGTTACTCTGCAGCTCCTCCCACGTCCACAGACATAACTCGCAGTCAAACACCTGACCTCTGACCCGGACACAGGGTTGCTCCTCTGAGAGACCAGCTGTCGGTCCCCATAAGGATAGTATTGTTAAACAAATGTCCTCACTGTGTAGCAAATACATCTCCACACACACACTCGTTAAGTCTCTCTGTCCTCACAAGGACTTTCCATTGACTTCATTCTAGAGCCCAACTTTCAGCAACTTTTTCATTTGAAGAGCAACTTTTCCCCCGCTGCCACAAAATAAAACCGACCTATAAATGTTCACTACATAAAATGTTTAGTTATGAAACCTTAAAAAAATATAACAAAAACAACCTTTTTTTTAGATATGAGAAAAAAAGAATCCTTTGTTAAAATAGGAAAAAGCTATTTTGTAGATTTAAAAGAGCATTTAACATAAGTATGGAAACAAAATGTATGATTTATGTTATATTTTAACCCTTTCTTACTTTCAAAAGCCTGATTTTTATATTTTATACAGATTGTGAATTATTGGATAGATAAATGGATGATGGATGGATGGAAATAAGAAATAGGTTTAGATCGTCCCGTCCTGGGTTCTGGGTTAAAGTCCCTCCCAGGTTCAGCCAGTTGACGTTTTTCCTCCCTTGTTTTTCTCGCAGCACTCGACGCTGTCACGTAAATTTGTGGAGGTGATGACCGAGTACAACACCACGCAGTCCAAGTACCGCGACCGCTGCAAGGACCGCATCCAGAGGCAGCTGGAGATCAGTGAGTTCAGAGCACAAACGATAACCTTCAGCTTCTGGACAGATCTGCTGCGTCAACGTCTCGCCTCCCGACTAGAGCTGAAACCAACGATTATCTTCATGATCGAATAATCTATTTATCAGATTAATCGCTTATTATTATTAGTTTATTTATCCTTTACTTTCCCTTATAAGCTATAAAAAACAAATTTTTATTAAGAAAAAGGAAAATACAAGAATTGTGTCATTCACTGTAATTAATTTAACTTTGTTTAAAGGATCAAATGAGCTCAACAGTGTAAAATATTTGTGTAATTTTAGAAATAAAATACAAAAATGAGGTAAATTGATTGTTCAGCATATTAACAATAATCTCAGCGCTTATTTTGCTCTAATATTTAATTAGATGTTTATTGTGATGTTGTGACTTAGTT
>JAVLVB010000265.1:863558-878701 GCA_032876305.1 Orestias chungarensis
CCCTTCCTCTCTTCATGGATCTTTAAGATGACAACTCTATGCAGATGCTGTCTTTTATAAGTGTGTCAAAATTTTAATTTAAAATAAAAAAAATAAAAAAAAACCCTGACAGACATATTGAAATGAAACAAAAAATTAATAAAGAAAAGGATTGTTCAGTGTACAGCCTGGCTTCATGCTATCGTTATTGCTTTGTGTCTGTTTGCGATCTTCTCTGTTCACACACCAAGCTAATGCGACCCTCATCCGTCATTATTGACGTAAACGACGTCCGCAGCAAGCGGTGCCGAGTTTAGCTTTCTTTTTTTTCTCAGCTTCCTTCATCTTGTTCTGATGTTGGAACGAAACGCTCTGCTCCCGTTTATCAACAACTTTAACGTCTATTCACAGACGACGGCGTCCATTTTTACTGACGTAAATACGGTGCAGCTGGGGGACAATTATGTTCTTCTTCTGGAGTCATAAACGTTCACAAAGAAGGAAGAAAAGAAATAAAGGAAAAACCAGAAAAAAAGGAAGAAAAAAAGAAAAATGAGAAAAAAAGAAAAAAGAACAAAAATAGAAAAATGGTTACAAAAATTGGAAAAGAAGAAAAATAAGAGGATAAAAGAAAAAAAGGAAGAAAAGAAAAAAAGGAAAACGAGAAAAAAGGGAAAAAAAAGGAAAAACTAGAAAAAAAAGGAAAAAAAGAAAAAGGGAACAATATGGCTGCCCGGGGATTTCTGCAGGAATAACATGTTAACTTCCACTTTTGTCCAAGAGCTGAACATGGAACGTCGTTTAGTTGAATATGATGACGTTCCCGGGTCTACAACCAACCTTGGGTTTATCCTGCTTGAAGAGCCGCAGCATTAGCTGTAGCGCACATGTGGGGATTTGAATTTCTCAGACCTAATCTGTATTCGCAAAATTAATTTCACTAAATTGAAACTGAATTAATTTGCTTTGAAACTGTGAAAATTCAGCTCCACCACTTTTACGTTCAGTTCCATCATTCAAATTCAGTTCATCAAGAAGACTTTATGGATTAAACTTGGTCCCGTTTTAACTCTGAACTGCATAAACACGAAATCTCAGAAAATATTTCTGTTTGGTTTTCTGTGTAAAAACTTAAAAAAGACAAAAACTAATTTACAAGTAACTTTTTAGATGCAAACTGTCAACAAATCAATTAATCATGACTGTCAATAAAAAGTTCATTGGCAGTGATTTTTTTACACTTCTGTCTTTAAAGATGTTTAATCAAAGAAAATCCAGCAAAGTACTTTTAATTAACATTCAAGATTCAATGATTTAGCATAAACTCCTGGAGAATTGCTTGTAAATTAGTGAAGATGCACTAAGATACTAGAAATTACATCATTTGACAAAATTTCAAACCTTTTTTTAATTTTATTTCCCGTCAGGTTTTCTATGAAAAACATCCTAATCTCTGACTGCAGATGCTTTGAAACTTTTGGACACGAGCAGATTTATTTCCACACACAGACGTGGCAAAAATCGGACTTTTGGGATAAAAACTTCGGAGTCAGGACGTTTGGAAAGTTAAAAACTCGGATATTATTTGTGTTAACCTGACGAGAACAAGCTGATCTCTGATTATTGAGGTTTTTACACGTCAGAAGGAGAATCTTCACATTTATTCTGGATTTAACTCCGAACCAATGAACAAAGCTGAAACAGGAGATATGAAATGGAAACTCCACTCCGGCTCTTGGTCCTCTCCTCATCCAGAGTAAAACGTATCCGAGCAGTTTGAGACACATGAGCAACAGCTGGTTCTGGTTCTGCTCCTCCCAGGTAAGACGGCCATAGTCTACGTTCTGAATCCGTCTAGATGTTACGACTCCAGCCTCCCTCCTCTCCTGGTCAAGCTGTGGAATGGATTCATGCTTTTCTCACCAGTTTTTCTCCTTCCACTCAACTTTCCATGATCCAGTAACGTCCTGCTTACCAAGAGCCAACAAATAGTTTCAACTATAGATATTGTAGCAAATCTGTTTCTGCCAGTCGTGTTATTTTCGATTCTTGTGAATAAGTTGCTCATTTTCCACAAATACTATAGAAAACTTACCCATGCTCTTTTTTTCTAACAGGAAAACTGAAATAAAACTGTGGTCCTGTTAAAATGACAGCACATTTTTAAAAATTGTTTATTAAAATCATGGATGTTTTTTCCCCGAAATGTCACGAAACCTCGGCGGTTCTGAACACGTTTGTTCGCCTGGACCACGACTCTTTGGATCGTAAAGCTCGCAGACTTCGACCTACACGGAAACTGAGCAGCTGATCAGGATGTAACATCACAAGTTTCCAGAATCACCAAAGCTAGAAATATTTCTCACTATGTGTGAAAGATCTATAAAACGGACACCTTTCAAAATCTGAACTGATGGACAAAACATTGAACACGTCCATGATGCTGTAATTATTTTAGATGTAGCTGTAAATAGCTGATTATTCTCGTTAATAAAATAAACAAAAAATATGTTTCTAGAGCTGGAAAATGAGAAAAAAAGCTGATTGTTTGCTTTTCTGTCTCTAGGATCAATGGAGAATTACAGACACTTGTAATACAACATTACATATTAGATTAGGATTAGATAAATTAAAATGATTTTGGTTTTAATTAAAAAATATTTATCCCTTTTTACTTTTAACTTGGATGGAATTGATCCTGTTTTAATGAGCATTTGCTTGTTTTTATCGTATGTTCTCAGCAGGTTAACTGGAGAGATCTGATTACTCCTTATGTCCCTAACAGAGCACTTCACTCTCAGACTGCAGGTTTACTGGTGGTTCCTAGAATCTCTAAAAGCACAATGGGAGGTAGATCTTTCAGTTATCAGGCTCCTCTCCTGTGGAAGCAGCTTCCAGCTTTAGTCCGTGAGGCAGACACCCTGTCTAGTTTCAAATCTAGGCTTAAAACCTTCCTGTTTGATGAAGCTGATAGTTAAACTGGTTAGGTTAACCGATCCCAAGTTATAGAGGCTTAATGAATACTTCTTAGATATGTTATTAATACGCAACTTATTTAATATTAATAAACATTTATGCGTAACTTCTGCTGTGAAAGACACAAATCTGACAGGTTCCATGCCAAATAGTGAGCCAGACTTGTAAACTTAAATGTTTTAATTTAGAATATTCAACGTCGTCTGTCATGGCCTGAGGGCGTCCGTATCACTTTAACCGACACTAAGCAACTTTGAGGAGGGTGGCAGGAACCCTGCCTCCCACACAAAAACAACTACAAATGTGCCGACTGCTTTACTGCATACGTCACTTCCTCCGTTTCTTATCTCCAACATCATCATCTGACATTGTTTCACCACAATTAGATTCATCACCTCATCACTATTCATCCTTCACACAGACACTGGAGACAGAAATGTACTTCAATCCAACTGATCAGGATTTTACTACGCCATGCGCTGGTGCTCATGGGAAATGTAGTCTTCCTTCAGGATAAACACTACCACATTTGTCCACAGTGTGCCGCCAAAATCTACCAAAACTGAAACTTCTTTAGTGTTGCTTTAAATCTACAAATAAATAGAATATTTTAATGACAACCAAGTAATTTTAACTCCCAAAATCATAAAGCTGTTATTGAACGGAGACATCACTGGTCTTCCGTACGGTCATTGGTTCTCATCAGCATGGCTACATCCTTCATGTTTATCTCCAGTTTTTTAGCTGAAACATGATTTATTCTGTGCCCATTCATTCTAATTAAGCGCTATCGCCATTAACGTCTGTGTGAGCGGTCTACGAGTCTAAAGCTAAGAAGAACGTAGACGTCCCCAGCAGCGCCGTGTTTACGTTAGCGGTCCAACATGGCCGCCGTCTGTGGATGGACGTTAAAAGCCGACGTCGTTTACGTCCAGATTTACCACGTCTGGCTTCTTCTGCTGCACGATTATGACGCACGTCTCCCGATGATGAGATCCATGTCTGTCGCAGTCGCTCGCTGAGGAACGTTTCTCCTGGAATCAGACTCACAACAGCGATATTTTTTTTTCCTCATCTATTTATTTTCAGTACTCAGCAGTTAGGGTTATACTTTATGGACAAGTTCTCTGTTAAGAAATGAATTATCAAAACATAGTTTATAAAAGTGTATAGTAAGCATTACATCATATATACGCATGAAAACCGAAAGTTCGAGCTTCAAACGGAGGATTACAGCGGCTCCGAAACTTTCTTCTTCTCTAATCTACTGAGACGCAGGCAGGAAGTGTCGGGAGGACAGACGGGATGGACAGGGAATATTTCTGAGCTCTAGATCACATGGACTCCTACAGCACTTGACGGTCACTGCACGGCTTTCACTTTAATATTAACATTTTTTTTCTGACTAGCACTGGTGCTCCTCGACACGCTGACAGACACACGGGCTTCCAACAGTTAAATAACCAAACGGGAAAGAAACACCAATAAATACAGGAAGTGGAACAGAGCCGCCATTTTCCGTCCGGAAGCAGAGTCGGCGTGACGTTGCGGCGTGAAGAAGGCAGGATCCGGATGACTCCGCCCACTCCGAGCAGGTGGGCGCTTCACAACGACACAGCTCTACAGTCACACGTCCTAAACACTAGCGCGGTCCGATACACGAGTTAATCAATAATCAGATTCATATAAATAAGTCAGTTACTACGGGATCTGCTTCCTCCTTACAAAGCGACACACTCGGTCCTGCCGGGTTCACACACACACAGATCAAGAGAGACGGAACCAGAACCAATGAGGAGCCGCCAGATTTGTCTGCGGCCAGCAGGCGGCGCTGTGAGATGCATCCAACATGAACATGGAGCACAATCAGCTGATGGATCATGTGATCAGGCCGGGTCAGAATAGTTTTGGGACCATCAGAACCGAGCTGTCTCTGGCATGATTTTTGTGCCACCAGGTTTGGTCCTTCATGCAGCCACAGAGCTATATGAAGGACCAATGATTGTGAGCGTGTGACTCTCAGGTGCGCGCGCTCATAGGTGCTCCGACACGCGCTCAACTCTGACAAACTGGTCGCACTCGGCTCTGTGTCTGCGCTCCCAACTCTGCAGAAATGTTAGTGAGTCTGAATCAACTTTGTGTGTTTGGAAGGAATTACTTAACTGGATGAAAAAGGCCAGACTTCGATTAGCTGGGAGCTCATTTACATATAATATAGAGTTGCGAACGAAGACACAAAGCCGAGCGCGGGCAGAGTGAGCTGAGTGGACAGGCGAGCAGTTTGTCAGAGCGCGTGTTCGAGCACCTATGAGCGCGCGCACCCGAGATTCATACGTACACATGCTTACAATTATTGCTCCTTCAGATAGCTCCGTGCCCGCAAACCTGGTGGAACAAAAATCACGCCATACTGGAAGCTTTGGTAAACTACGGTGGCTGAGAGAGTTCAAGCTCACCCTGGGTGGGCGGTTATCAGGTGGACCTCCCAGGACCGAGATCAGCTCAGTGACTCGGGTTCATACCAGCGGGTTCTAACAGACCCGGCTGGAGTTGAACTGAATGGTTGCCCCCTACTGGTGCAGAACAGGAACAGCAGCAAACGGCCATCACCTCAAGGTTCTCACAGAACCTCGGATCGTATGGAGAATAATTTGTATTATTGCAAACAAATATCAAAATTCTATTTAATGTATTTAAAAAATGTAAAGTTTGAATGTTTTATAACTTATTTATACTCAAATTTCTAAATCAAATGTAATTTTTTGTATGTTCCACACTTCTGGGGTCGGGGCTTCCTCCTCTTGGTCAGAGTCGGACGTTAGCAACCGCATTTCTATTGGTTAGATTCTTACATTAGCAACTGCGTTGCTATTGGTCAGACTCTGATGTCAGCAACCGCGTTTATGTTGGTCAGTCGGACGTTAGCAACCGCGTTTCTATTGGTCAGTCTGACGTTAGCAACCGCATTTCTATTGGTCAGAGTCTGACGTTAGCAACTGCGTTAATGTTGGTCAGTCTGACGTTAGCAACAGCGTTGCTATTGGTCAGATTCTGACGTTAGCAACAGCGTTTCTATTGGTCAGATTCTGACGTTAGCAACAGCGTTTCTATTGGTCAGATTCTGACGTTAGCAACAGCGTTTCTATTGGTCAGAGTCTGATGTTAGCAACAGCGTTTCTATAGGTCAGAGTCGGACGTTAACAACAGCGTTTCTATTGGTCAGAGTCTGATGTTAGCAACAGCGTTTCTATAGGTCAGAGTCGGACGTTAACAACAGCCTTCAGAGTTTTGAGAGCGAGCGTTTATGTTGGTTAGCTTGGACACAAAGTTACAAAGTCCACAGTTTACTCTGACTTCATGTGTGGCGCTCTTGTTAAATTCTCATCTTTGGATATAAAAAAAAGCAACATTCTGTCATTTAGCATCACGCTGTTAGCATGTTTTTAAGTTTTTGACCAATAGCAATGAGCCATTATGACACCCCACTCGAAGGAAGCCACGCAGAAGCGTGGAACTCAATCTGTAAAAAGCAAAAATATACATTCAACTATTACTTTAATATCAAATATTTTAGGTTATTAAAAAAGGTTTTCTTTTATTTATGAAGTGTAATTTCCCTCCAGATTCGTTTTTCAACATGATTTCTCGAAATAACACTGGGACTAGTTTCTATCCCTAAACTCGGTGTTGAACACTTTGGGCTCGAGGGTTTCAGATTAGAACCTGGACTTGGTCTGGTTCAGTTCTGGTGAACTCTCCAGAACTGAACCAGAACTTGGAGGCAGGGACAGGCGGAGACATGACGCCTGGCTGATGTCCAGAGGTTTTTCTCCTGCGTTTGTTTAATCTGAACCGAGGAGAAACGTGAAACAGCTCCATCATTGTGAGCTGAAACTATCCTGACTTTTTAAACTTCAGCTTTCTGAGCCACCGTAGATGCAATGCTTCATCCAGCATCTTCGTGAAACCTTGTCACGTTCGTTAAATCCAGCTCCGAGATCACGGTTACTATTGCTCGGACGCGCGTCTTTGGTCCGCTGGAAGCATCTTAATGAACTCGTCAACAACAAAACTTGTTTTTTATATAAACATAAGCTCCAAGTCCGCGCATGTGAACCAAACAACAGGAAGTGTCTTTCTGCCGCAGCGCACACACGAGTCTAAACGTCTGGAAGGTTCCCATGAGTCAATAGCTGCCTGGCGGCAGAGTGTGAAGGTCTGAAGGTCCAAGCTCCACTCGCGCTACGTTTCAGAGTGAAAAGGCTTTAAAAACACTGACGAAGGCCACCAGAGGAGGCAGCGGCGACCCGGCAACCCCCGCAGTCCAGGTCAAGCTCGGGCGCCGTCAGCCGTGGGAGTGTGGGGGGCAACATGCAGCGGGGGGGTCAGTGTCTGTGTGTAAATCTGTCCTCACACACTTTAACCACAAAAAACAGGAAGGTTAGGCTAAGGTTTGGCACCAGCACCGGACCCCCGCTGTCCTTCAGCCTACAAAAAAGGTCCGCCGGGCATGCCCAGGTAGTTGGGCGCAGCCACGGCCGGCGGGGGGGGTCCGGCACCGCTCCAGTGCACCTTCATGTGGTGCCGCAGGTTGGACTTGGAGGAGAAGCGCTTGTCGCACTGCTGGCACGAGAAGGGCTTCTCCTTGGTGTGAATGCGCCGGTGGCAGACGAGCTGCGTGGACACGCGGAACGACTTCCTGCAGTCGGGGCACTGGTAGCGCTTGGGCTCCGTGTGAATGCGCCGGTGGTTCTTGAGAGACATGAGGTTGGGGAACTCCTTCTGACAGGAGGAGCAGAAGAAGGTCCCCGTCTTGTGGCTGTTCTTGTGGTTGAGGAGGGAGCTGGCGTGACGGTATGAACGGCCACACTGGCTGCAGACGTGCGGCTTGGTGACCTCGTCGTCGCCCTCTCGGCCACTGGCTTCACCCAGGCCGCGGGGGTCGAGTCCTTGCTCTTGCATAAGGGTGAGGTCGAGGCCGGACCCCCAGCCCAGCTCCTGGGAGCCCCTAGGCCGGTGCTGCTGGGGTCTGGGCTGGTGGAGCTGCGGGACCTGGCCGTGGGTGATCTCCATGTGGAGCCTGAAGCTGGCCTGTGTGGGGAAGGCCCGCTGGCAGGGCTGGCAGGTCAGCTCCCGCTGCTTTTGATGAACGCGTCGGTGGTTGTGGAGCTGAGAGGAGACCCGGAACGCCTTCCCACAGTCGTGGCAGCGGTGCCGGCGGGTCTCAGAGTGGATGCGGCGGTGGTTCTTGAGGGCCAGCAGGTTGTGGTAGGTCTTGAGGCACACGGCGCAGTGGTAGACGCCGACAGTGTGGGTGTTCTTGTGGTTCAGCAGGGAGCTGGCGTGGCGGTAGGAACGACCACACTGATTACATCTGTGCACGGGCAAATGGTGAGGGGGGGGGGGAGAGATACATTAGTGACGTGGGGGCAGAGGTGGGACATCACGGTTACCATTTGGTAAAAGTTTACATACAGGTATATGATCTGAAATCCGGCTCAGAGCTTTCTACAAACTTGTGCACTAGCTAATGTTTCTACACAGGTCACTGGGGGGAGGGGGGGCATGGACACAAGTGGGAGGAGGTTGGGAGGTATCTGCTGCTTCCTGCACTGGTTTAGACGGTACCCATACTGGGTTGGTAAACATGGACGCACTAATCCGCGTATTCTGGCCAGATTTGGCTCGATTAGCGTGAAATAACGTTCAAGTGAGGGTGCTGGTTTATGCCGAGTCATGATCTGAACAGTGTGCACGTGGACACTTGTTGGGATCACACCGTTCCGACTGGATAAAACTGACCCGACTCCCCAAAAACCGTCAACTAGCCGCGGTTTTGATGAGATTGTGCGTCCTGTCAACAAAATGCTTAAACTGCCCCCTAGTGGCCGGATGAATAAAGGCAGGACAAAAAAACAAAACAAAAACGAGCAACTTGACCTCAACCGCTATCAGAACCTGGTGCCGGTCCGGGGAGGAAGATCACAGCACCCTTACTCGATTTTTCCAGCCGAGGAAAGTACGACTTTTTGTTCCGAAGATGGTTAATTTGAAAAGAGGATCTAAAATCTGGTGCATTTTAATCACGTTATAAACAAGCTGTTATTTCATCTGAATAGATTTTAAATCAATGGCTGATGACGATCGAGTCTGCGGCGTGTGAGGAGAACGTGCATCAGCTACGCTACGTTTCCATTCAGGGAATGGCGATGGACACGTGGAGTGCAGCCAGCTCCAGATACTCCCTGCTCTTCCCAAACAAACAAACAAACAATACAATGCAAGCAGCCTCATTCTTGCTCTGCTCAGCGGCTATCAGATCAGGCACAAAACAGAGGAACACACACACACACACACACACACACAAAAACGTCATTCAGAGAAGAAAAACAAGCATGTAAAACAACATCTGAACATGAACATGATTGATTTGAAGGCAGCCTACAAACTACAGTGTGAGATATGCTAACTGGAAGCAAACGGGGATGACTTATCTGGTGTCTAATTCAATCTGTCCAAACTTCAGAAAAATCCGAATTCCGGCACACGTATGGTCCCAAGGAAGCCGGATTGGAGATCATATACCTGTAATAAGACACGCAGAGACCTACATTTATCTGCACTACTTGTTTTGTGCTTCGGAAGAATCACAAACGACTGACGAGAAAACTTACGTGTACCGACACTCTTCTCCCTCTCCCGGGGCCGCGGTGGGCTTCCTCCTGACTTCCATGCCTACCTGGTTGTCCCCACAGCGATGCCGGGCCAGGCCGGACCTCCCCTGGAAGCTCTTCCCGCAGCTCGGACAGCCGAACGGCGTGGCTCCCTCTTCATGCACCTTTTGGTGGTTGCGCAGGAACCGCGCCAGTCGGAAGGCCTTCCCGCATGTGTGGCAGATGTGCTTCTTGCGCTGCGTGTGGATGCGCATGTGGTTGCGCAGGGCCATGTAGTTGGTGTAGGGCTTGTCGCAGAAGTTACACCGGAAGTTGCCAGTCTTGTGGGTGTGCTTGTGGTTGAGCAGGGAGCTGGCGTGCTTGTAGGTGCAGCTGCACAGGTCGCAGGCGTACGGCCGCTCGTCCGAGTCCAGGTCCACAGAGCTCCGCTCCACGCCCACGTTGGCAGAGCTGCTGGTGGAGGAAGACGAAGGGAGGTGCTGAGCTGGGCAGTCGTGAGCCGAAAGCTCATCAGCCGTGGCGAAGCCCTCACAGCAGCCGTCGCATTCAAAGTCCATTTGGGCCCCGGGGCCTTGAGGGCCTTTGCACAGCCCGGCTGTGGTGTGGGTGGCAAGCTGTCGCTGGGTGCGGAAACCTTTGCCGCACTCCTGGCAGTTGTGCTTCTTCTGGGCAAAGTGGAGGCGCAGGTGGTTCTTCATGGCCAGTCGGTTGGGGTAGGTGGAGTTGCAAACGTTGCAGTGGTACTCCCCGATTTTGTGAAGGTTCTTGTGATTGGCTAAGCTGCCGGCGTGGCGGTATGTCTTCCCACATTCCTCGCAGGCGAACGGTCTTCGGCCGATGTCGGAAGGGTCAAACTTCTGGGGCCTGGAGGTGCCGGCTGACGAGTAGGGCTTCTTGAAGCCCTGGTGGCTGTACTTGACCCCCATTACGGGGCCCTTAGAAGACTCCGCCCTCATCACCTGCATTTGAGACGGACCTGGCTGCTGGAAGCGGGAGCCATTGGGGCCGGTCAGGACAAGACCTTTGGCTCTGTGCTCCTCGTGGAGACGGAGGTGGTTAATGAGCTGCTTTTGGATCTTGAAGGCTTTGCCACATTCCTCACACTTGTGCCTGCAGCGGGGATGACAACAGATGAAGGAGAAACAAAACAACCACAACGATCCTACAAGTACAACTGTCCACAAGTGAGAGATGTTCCATTGGGATCTATTATTGGACGCATGTTTTTTATTTTAAACTGATCATTTTATTTCCTCGACTCAAATCTTTAATTATACTTGATAGCCTCTATGCTCATTAAGTAGATAAATGACCTTGAAATAAATCTGTGTGAAAGCGAACTGACCAAACCAACATGAACACGTTCCTTACTGATGTACTTGGGAGGATGCAAGAACATCTTGTTAATCCGGTTGAACTTATAAATTAGAAATGCCACAATTACCAACTTTAGTAAAAACGTATGTTCCCAAGCAATATTTCTTACCTTACTTTCCGAAGACCACAGTAATAACCCTATTAAAGCAAGAAGGTTGCTGCAAATCATAGCAGAATCAGACTAAAGTCAGAGATTGTGATGCTTACAGAAATTGCCAGCAACACAACAGTTTCATCTCACTCTACGGTTCTCAGGGTTCAGATTAGAATTTGTGACAGGGAAATTAGAAATACCCTGAACCTTTCTGGTTGGAAGAATTGAAGCACGAAGACACTTCGCTCTAGAAACAAGATGGCAATCGGACTTGGATCAGCAAAGCTGCATCTGGATGAAAAACAAGACTTCTGGGCCAATGAAAGAGCTCAAATCTTCTCTAAACTGGATCAAGACACATTCAAAGGCTAGGCAAGGCAAGTATTTGAGTTCAACCTAACATAGTCATGAAATAACAGCTTTACATTGTGCTGCAGTGGGCTGAAAACCATTTTTTAAATTGGTTTTCCAACTTTAGTGTCAATTTACAACACGTTATCTCGAAGGACTTCACCAGAGAAAGAAGTGTCATTTAATGGCCAATGTCCTGCAATATTTAGATGTCTCTCTTGCATTAAATGGTTACCTGGCTCACTAGCATACAGTCAATTGCTCTAGGCCTCTGCTAACAAGCCAATATTGGTGCCAAAAAGCAGAGACGCATTTAATAGTTGAAGTACCCCTCAAACAGGGACTGGAGTTCGAGAACCAAAAACTGCCTTTAAGAATGTTCTAATTTTCCTAGAACGCAACGCCACAGGTTTAAAGGGGACCAGATCCAGACACAGTTCCACTTATAAACAAGCGACACTACCAAACCAAGCAGTGTATTTCTCCATGACCCAACAGGCAAGATCGGAAAACAAAAACCTTAAGATCTGAAAGGAGATCAAGCTTCAGCTGAAACAAAGAATTAAAGGAAACCTTATAAACCTTGCGTGGCCTGGACATTGATGGACTGATTCTCCCTTCTAGCTTCACCGAGATTAGCTTGGAGTGAATCGTTTAGCTGATTACCACAAGAAACGAGTCTTTCGCTTGCCGAGTGGTTTAGTCATCCAGATGGTGCCTAACTCCTGAGAAAGGATGTGTTCAGCCACACTAGACTACACATGGCTGTGTTGCCCTTAACGTCCTGGAATGGACAAGCATCACAAAGATCAGATCGGCAAGAGCCTTCCTTTTACCAGGAGGCGTTGGGAAATACCTGCTAAACCCCACTCTGCAAGTAAATAGGGTGATTGCAAATATTTCTAAACCCATGCAAGTTTCCCAATGTATTTCTTGCTTATCAATTAAAAATGTTACAAGATTTCATTACCGAATTGGATGACGAGATATAGTTCCTAATAACACCCATTCTACAGTACAAACGTTTCTTGACATTGAAAAATTAACCACAAGCGTACCTTTTCAGGTCGAAGTGGGTCCGTTGGTGGTTCTTCAGCGCCAGCAGGTTATAATAGCGCTTCTGGCACACCAGGCAGCGGAAAACGCCGGTTTTATGAGACTTCTTGTGGTTGAGTAGCGAGCAGGGGTGTCTGTATCCTCGTCCACACTGGTCACATTTGTGGGGTTTGTCACTCTGATCGACCATCGGCCTCCGTACGTTGCCACTGGCTCCTGGCACGGCGTCACCCCCGGGCATTCCTTTGCCTCCATTAGACCCAGGCTTGTTCGACCCCCTGTTCTTGCCGGGGCACAAGTGAGTGACCAGGTGGTGTTGGTCGACAAAAAACATGCCACAGTCCACACATATGTGGTTGCGTCCGTCCATCTTGTCACTGCCGTTGGCCGAGCTGCCAGTGATGCCTTGCTGCTGCCCGTCTTGCCTCTGTGGGCCATGGATTAACTGATGGTTCAGGAGGTCCTGCTTCCTAGAGAAGCTTTGGCCACAAGTGGAGCAGATCATCCTCCAGTCCTGATCCAGATTGGATGGTCCTGCTCCTATCGGGTTGTTGGCGTGGCTACGAAGGTGGCTCCGGAGAGCTCTGAGGCTGGCGTAGTGATTGCCGCACAACGAGCACTGGTACACCTCTCCATCATCGTCGTCGTCTTCTTTGTCGTTACCGCCCATCCGCTTACCCCCACTCTGGGAGTAGGGTCTATGGCTGCCGCCGCCTTCTTTAATGCTACTGGAGCTCCCTGAGGGCATGGACGTCCCGGCGGAGGCATGGTAGTTTATGTTCCCCATAAAGCCATTAGACATGTTGGTTTGCTGCTGCTGTGGCGGTTGCTGTCCGCGCCGAGGACACATGTGCGACTTGATGCCCGAAACGTCACTGTACATCTCGCCGCAGTCGGCACACACGTGTCTGTCTGCCTGGCGGTGGGTGGAGCTGTTCTGGGAAAGCGAGCTTCCGTCAAAGCGGTCGTGAAACTCCATGGAATCCAAACCGCTGCTGTGGCCACCGTCTGGTACAAAGTGAGAGGAGTCACCGAGGTTTCCGGGTAGTGAGATTGGAGTGTTTGTGGCGTTGCCCTCCTGGACGTAGTTCTGCTGGGAGTCAAGCGTTAGTGGCTCGGGAGATAGCCAGTCACTGCTGTCATTGTTAAGTTGCTGGTTAGATGGACGGCCCTTGTGGCTCCGCAGGTGACTATGCAGTGCCGCCAGGTGAGGGTACTGCTTACAGCAAATGGTGCACTGGTAGTGGCCAGTCTGATGGCAGCGTTTGTGGTTGACCAGGCTCCCTGCGTGCCGGTAACTTTTGCCGCATTCTCCACACTTAAAGCGCCTCTCCTCGTCCTCTGGAGAGTTGGCCTGGGGCACCCGGCCGCCAGAGGGTGATGCCACTGAGCCCTGTGATCCGGAGCTGAGTGTCTCAGAGTTAAGTATGGAGCTATCCTGACTGTGTGAGGGTGGATGAGGATCATGGGTTAGATAGTGAACTTTTAAAGTCTCTAAGTCTGGGTGCCCTGCCCCACAATATGCGCATGTGTAAATGGGGTTGTTGACGGGTGGACCCATTATTGGGTCGTACGGGCCCCTCTTATCTGCAGGGAGCGGAGGCAGGGGCAAGGGGTCGCCCAGCGCTGGGGTGTACGCAGGGGACCGTACGGCACTCAGGTTGTGAGGCATGATGCCGGGGAAGCTACGCGGCAGTCCAAGTGAGGGCGAGGCCGTGTTGTGTAACAGGATGTGCTCCTGGAAGTCCGTCTTACTCGGCAGCGCTATCTGACACAAGTGGCAGAAACAGGAGGCGGAGTCGTCGCTCTGAGACGACTGGGAACCGGCACTGCGTTCCGAATCATGGAGGCTGCTGCCAGCTCCGCCGCTAACCATGGTTGCCCCCGGGGGCTTGAACTTCGAGTGAGTCCTCTCGTGGCTGTTTAAAGCGGCCAGGTTGTCGAATTGTTTGAAACACACGGAGCACTTAAAAGTTTCTTGTTGGTGACACTTCTTGTGGTTCACCAGGCTGCCGTGATGCCGGTAGGTTCGGTCACACTGGTCGCACTTGAAAGGTCGGTCCCAGGCGTCGTCGGATTCAGGGGAGCCTTTTTTCCCGCGGTCGTCTGTTTCGTGGCCAGAAAGGACGCTATGTCCCATGCCACTATTGTTCATATGGGTGCGGCCAAACCCGTCGGAGAGGTCCTGGGCTAGGCCGAAGTTCCTCTCGTCGTGGCCCGCCTCCTCGGGGGCCTCCTCGTTCTCCTCCTCGGCGTGCGCACTGCTTGGGGAAAGGGTGTGAATTCGAAGGTGGTTTTTCAAAGCTACTGCGTTTGGAAGCGTACGCGTACAAACAGGACACTGAAACGAACCCACTTCGTGAGACTTCTTGTGGTTGGCTAGGCTGGCCGCGTGCTTGTAAATCCGTCCACACTGCTCACACTCAAAACGACCGCTCTCTTCCTGATGATAATGTGCTTTCATATGCTCTAGAAGACTTGGAGTACTCGGGCAGACCATATCACATTCTTTACAGGGGTATCCCTTGGCACGACTCATATCATGCATTGCCATAGTACTCTACACCGGAGCAGTAGGAGGAAGTCACGGTTCACAACATAGTGATGAACAGTGAGGGGCCGGGGGAAAGGGGGGG
>JAVLVB010000265.1:886317-901471 GCA_032876305.1 Orestias chungarensis
GTTCCCGAGGTCTCGGTTCTCTCCGCGGGTTTTCTTCGGCCACCATGGGTCCCTCTGCCGCCCGGATGAGTCCCGTAGAGGTCGGCCGGGTTTCTTTGTTTCTGTTGGAGCTCCAGAAGATTCATAAATATTAGTTTTGTTTGTTTGAAAAGCTAAAAAGTCCATATTGAGAATTTTGATGCTTTATTTTCTCTCAACAAACTCAGTTTAAATTTTATCCAAGATAATTTTCATCTCCGTTTCAATTTAATTTTCAAGAACTAAATGTTTCTTTTGTTGCACTTTTACTTCCGGGTCGGTTTATTGTTAAATTCGGGCTGATGCAGGACCGCCTAAAGGAGAACAGGTCGGTGTTTTGGGGTCAAAGGTCGCCTTTGTTTCCTGGGGGTCACGTGACCGGCGCCCAGAGACTGAACTGCGCATGCGCGCTTCAGGCTCTAATGAACATTACCTAATTAGTTCCAAACCAGTAACTTGTTTCTACCAGTTTAAACTCTGGTTTCTGACTGAAGTCTTGGATAATCTGCCTAAAACAACTTTATTAATCTCCTATTTCTCGCATAGTTCTTTATATTTTATTATACTATTTAAAATTGCTATCAGGGTGTAAACTGGACCGGGGGATTAGAATTTCGTCCCACCTCATGTACCACATGTGATGTGATGACAAATAAAAATTCCTTGATTCCTTGAGAAATCAAATGTTGTAACTATTGTTATCTAAGGTCCTCTAAAAGGTTTGTTGTAGATGCTGATGGCTTTGCACAGGACGGGTCTCCTGTAGCAGTCTGTGTTGCAGTGAAACTTTTGACCCTCTTGCTGAAGATCCTGAGGACAACAAGAGTTTAGATGACCTGAACTCCTAAATCTGTGTATTGTGATTCTAAACTTGTGAAAAGTCCACCTGAGCGTCATTTCCAGGTAACCATGGTGACGTGACGTCCTCTCTGTCTGCAGCTCCTCCACATGTCCATTTTCTCCCAGAGCTTCTCTCCCTGCGGACGCTTCCTGGCGGCCGGGAACAACTATGGAGAGATCGGCCTGTTTAGGTGAGATGAAAAACAAGCGCACCTGTTGTTCCCCTCTCTCACTTTCACCTGCGTGACGCTCACACCTGTCGCCTCGCCGTGTTTTCAGCCTCGCCGCAGCGCTCAGTCCAGACGCCACAGAGGCCAATCAGAAGCCCGCCCTGACGTTCACAGGTGAGAGCTGCTAACCTGAGGGGTGCGTTTGATTTGTGTTTCTACTGTAGGTCTGTGAAGGTTTTTTGTTTTCATTTTGTATTTGGATTTTTTTTGTAATTTTTTTTTCTCAGGTTATAAATACCTTTATTGTCTTGTAAAAATCTATTTTAATGTTGGAAAAAATATTATTTAGTAGCATTAGGCCTCAAATAGCCTTTTTTTTTGTTTATTGTTTGAAGGAAATCTAAAAAACTTTATTAATCCTAAAGAAACATAACATAGCAAAGTTTATTTATACAGCACTTTTAAATAGTTTGTATTATTAATTAGCACTGGAAAAAAATACTTAATAGTCTCATATCTCATTTTAGTTTGACTTTCTTTAAACGTTCATTAATGTTTATTTTTATTATTTTTATTATTCACAGATTGACACAATATAAAAGGCACACAGATATTAAAATAAATAATTTTTATTGTTTTAAGAGCTGTAAAAAAAAAAAACAGCAACTGTCTTTAATCAGAGGCCTGGATAGATATAATGTAGGACTGACTGCTGCTGGAGAACGTTCCAGCATATTTAATTTGCCTATTTTTTATATTGTTTCGTTGGAGAGTAAAATGACTTTATTCGTTTTATCGCTAAATGATTGAGAGACGTTTAATTTCCGTGTTTCACTGAAAACCGGAGTCGGGTTGGGTTTGAGTCCCAGAGTCTTGACGGTTTACGCTCGTCTCCCGCAGCTCACGAAGGCCCCGTGTTCAGCCTCCTGTCCACCGACTCGGTCCTGCTGAGCGCCGGAAACGGCGAGGTCAGCGCCTGGAACTGGACCGAGCTCACAAAGAAGGTAGCGTCTCACTACGGAAAGCCGTTAGTGCCAAAAAAACAGAACTTCCTCCAACCTACCTGGTAGAAAGAGACGGAGGGGAAACTTCTGAACTTTGTGTCTCCTCAGAACGTGAAGCCGCTCTGGACGAGGAGGCCGAACTACAAGTGAGGACGGGTCTGCCGCTTCTGTCTGTCCAGAAAGTCGAGCTCGAACTCACGTCTCTGTTGTGTCTCTGGCAGATCCGGTCTGGAGATCCCGGAAATCAACTCCATGGCCATCAACCTTAGAGTGAGATGCTAACGTCTGAGTGGATTTACAGCACGATGATGGTGGTGATGATGATGATGGTGGTGGTGATGATGATGATGATGATGATGGTGGTGATGGTGTCTTCCTGTCTCAGGACAACAGTCTGGCGATCGGAGCCGGAGACAACAACGTCCACATCCTGGATCTGGAGCACGGAGCCTTCAAGGTGCGTCGCCTTTTTCTTCTGCAGACATGAACCCCTCCCACTGATGTTAACCCCTCCCGCTGGCATTAGCCCCTCCCACTGACGTTAACCCTCCCACTGATATTAGCCCCTCCCACTGACGTTAACCCCTCCCACTGACGTTAGCCCCTCCCACTGACGTATACGCCAGGGTTCTTGTAATTCTAGAGGAGGTTTTTAACACAGTTATCTAAACCAGTGACTGACATCTTAGCCAGATCAATACATACCAGACCAGAATGTGTGAATGTGACGTTGATTAGTCAAAACGATTAGATAACATCTCTGTCTGAGCGCTAGAAACAGACACGCCCACAAGCTAGAACCGGAGAGGCGTAGCATTCAGATGGCGTTACACCAAAGTGGTGACGTCACACAGCCGAAACAGCGAGAACGGATTGGATCTGCTGTCCTATTGGCTAAAAAAAGCCTCACCACTCCAAAAATATACCAACAATTATAAGAAAATAAAGATTCTTCTGCCCTAACGTGACCGATGTGTCCTCAGGCAACCTTTCGGGGTCACACCGACTACGTGCACTGTGTGTGTGTCCGCGAGCGGGAGGCGGAGCTTCTGTCAGGCAGCGAAGACGGCGCTGTGAGGATGTGGGGTGAGTAGGGGCCGGAGGGGGCGCCATGTTGGAGTCATGAGACTGATGATGACGATGGTGATGAATTTGTGTCCAGACACCAGGATTGGGCGGACCGTTCACTGCATCGAGGTCCACAAGTACGAGGTGAGATTCGCCAGAGCCAGCCGCGCTGCTCTGAACCCAAACCTGACCTCTGACCCGCCTCTGTTTCAGGGCTGCGCCAGACCTCAGCTGGGGAAGTGGATCGGCTGCCTGGCCACGGACTCTGATTGGATGGTGAGACGTCACGTGACATTCTGACGGCGTTCTGTTCATCACTGGCTGCTGTGGTCAAATAATTGATTTATTTGATCCGGTGATACAATAATGTCCGTGTAGACCGGTTTAGTCCAGAAGGGGGCGCCGCTGCTCATCGTGCAGCAGGACCAGATGATAGTTGTAGGAGATATAATCATGGAAAGATCCCAGAACTTCCCAGAGTCAATGATTTTAATCCTGTGACACAATAAGAGGTTAAAATTTAATGATCTTCATGATAATTGGGGCCATAATGGTGTTTAAGAGAATGTCCGCTTATTAATTAATCGTTAGTCGACCAATAAGGTCAGTCAACTTTTGTTTAACTCAATCAGCTCCTTACATAAATAATTCAGAATGTTTTCATCTTTTACGTGGAACTGAAAAATGAGCGTAAAAAATAAATCTTTCAACCTTTTCATGTTCAAACAGCAGCAGCAGGATGTCAGCATCCGTCTGTTAGCAGCGTTAGCTCCCACGTTCGTCTGTGCTGCAAAAATATGAAATCATTAAAAACTTCTAGTTCAGTCGGGAGATGGTTTTTTTATTTCTATTTTATCCACATTTTAATTTATAAATATTAATCAGTCAATGGAAATTATACTTTTTAATAATATTCAAGAACTATCGACCGAAAACAAGTGAACTAGGAGGTTTGAAGGAGAAACTAGACAGAAGTACTTGGAGATGTTTGTTTTTGTTGCAGTGATGCTTGTAAAACACATTTAGCTGAAGTAACGGCTGAGCTTTGAGACGGCGCGTTGGAAACTGGAACGATTTAAATAATCTAAACTGAACATAAAGCGTTATGGAAGCCTCGACTTCTCGTCATGCAGGGAAACACAATTTATGCATTTTGGCCTTTCATCCACTTGTAAACGTAGTTTTATGTCAATACAGTATTTGCGTTTTTATACAAGAAAGTTTTGAGTTCCAGCTTATCAGCCTGCGACAAATAAAGTGACCGCTGTTCTTGTCCTTGTCGGAAAAATCGCGATTCTGCGATCATGCAGGAATCAAGGAAAGGCGCACGATATGCGAGGGTGCGCATCATTTATATACATTTTTTTCCGGGAGTCGATTCCACAACGGCCGCGTCGAGGACTCCAAATTTGGTTTGCGCTGTCCCCTCAGCACCACAGCACGCCCGGCGTGCGTAATTCTTAAGAAAAGCCGCATATTCACTACATAAATAGCATCTAAGCGCAGAAATCACAGAATCATATAAATTTGCCTGGTTTTACTGCAGAAGCTTGAAATAATTATTTTCTTACTTTTGACTGACACTAAACAATTCCTGTCCCGTAGTGACGTCATCACCTCCGTGCCCCACCATAACAAACACACGTTTTGGTCCCAGCGGCGGCGCGTCCACCATATTGGCGTTAGAGTGAGCATGCTAACACTAGCTTAAAGCATTAAAGTTAGCAAGCTAACACTAGCTTAAAGGCTTAAAGTTAGCAACCTAACACTAGCTTAAAGGCTTAAAGTTAGCAAGCTAACACTAGCTTAAAGGCTTAAAGTTAGCAAGCTAACACTAGCTTAAAGGGTTAAAGTTAGCGAGCTAACGCTAGTCTAAAGCGTTAGTTAGCATGCTAACTGGCTTTGTTCTTTTTGCTGCTTACTATATGTTGTATATATGACTGGTTACTATAAGCATGTTTGTTCTCCTACATTTGGAAACAACCATTCCAAACAGATGCCACCGCGGCCTGACGTGGCAAAAAGGAAAGCTAGCTGGTTGCCCGACCATTTGTCGGCGCCAGATGTGACTGTTTTGTGTTTGCAGCTGTGCGGAGGCGGACCGTCGCTGTCGCTGTGGCATCTCCGCTCTCTCTCGCCGACCTCGGTGTTCCCTCTGGCCGGCGCCCAGCGCCAGGCGTCTTTCCACCAGGACATGGTGAGGAAATCCCCACGCCACTACTAGGGGGCGGAGGACCAATAGCAATGCTAATTCATTCGTTAACGTGTGTGCACGTGCAGATCCTGGCCGTGGGCGAGCGCCCCGTCGTCTCCCACTGCATGCTGGGAGGCGAGCTGAAAGCCCAGATCCCTTGCACGCCGCCCAGCCTCAACACGCTGCAGTTCAACACCAGGAGCTCCGAACACCGGGTGAGAACCCTGAACGCACCACGGGAGGGAAGGGGGCGGGGCCTCGGCTGACAGCTGTGTTGGTGTTGCAGGTGCTGACAGTGGGCGGCGGCAGTTGCCACATCGACGTCTTTACAAACCTGGCCTACAGAGCTTTCTCCCTCAGCTTCTGACCTCGAACCAGAATCTGAACCCGATCTGATGTAGATTCGACTAGGCAGGAAATCTAAATAAAGTTACATTTTTATACCCGTTTTCAAAATAAAGGTTTATTTTCCCTTTGAAATACTTTTTTTTTTTTCCAAATAAAATTTTGTTTGTTGGGAGAGAAATTTGATCTCCAAGTTGATGGATTAAAAAAAAAATTTTTTTTGTTTATGATTAAAATAAATCTGGGGAATATTTGTTCCCCGTCATTACTGACGTAAACATGGACGCCGATGGGGGACGTTCTTCTTCTACGGTTATAAACTGCTCACACAGAATTCTGATGGTGAGCATCCAAGTCCTACTGTGGGAACTTAGCCAAAGACTAAATAGGTTTCACTCCAAGAATCCACAGACCTACTCACTGCTGTCTTCATACTCTAGACCCGGTGATGAAATATGGCACAGAGACGTCTACGTTGTTCTGTGGTCGTAAATGTTTATGCAGAAGTCTGATGGTGGTCGTGTTTGATAATTAGAATGAACTACAGAAAAAAATATTTAGCATCAAGACCTACTACACGCTACACTAGAAAATTATTTCTGCTGCATGAATTTTAATCTGTTAGCCATGATTGTCATGTATGACTAACAGCAGCTATCTTTAATCAGAGGCCTTAATTTCTCTGCAACACTGACTGCTGCTGCAAATAAAAATAATTGAAGTGTTTCTGTTTTGTTTCCACTGAAAACATTACAAAACTAAACATAAAAATAACTTCAGCAAGATGCTTTTGTTTTTGGTCCGTTTGATCCTGCCGGCTCTTTAAGAAAACGTCCTGAGCTTCTTAATGACATGTGGAGGGGGCGGAGTCTTGGTGTCCTCAGGAGGATGTAGGATTTTTGTTTTAGATGAATTAGTTGTAAGTTAATTTTGTTTCACATGTAATCAATGATAATGAAAATCGCCTGAAACACTTTAGATTTAAAAACATTTAATTACTTTTTTATTTATTGAAATGAATCCTAAAAAACTGACCAACATGATTATAAGGTTGTAAATAAAGCTTCTACTGACTGACCTCTGAACTTTGCTGTTTAACTTCCTTTCTGCCTCCTAACGAGCGAAACTTAAAAGATTCACTGATGTTTTGAATTCATGTTGAAACCAATTTTATTTATAAACACAAAAAAAAAACTTTAAACAACAGAAAAAAAGTTTGTTTCTCTCGGTTGTTTTCAAACTGAAGGACGATGCGTTCAGGTGAGCAGTTCATTTCATCTTTTGAGGTCCAAACCGGATCTGGATGTTACTGCGTGCGGCGGCTTCCATGGGCGTGGCTTCTTGCTACAAGTGGGCGTGGCCTCATGCAGCGGACAGGCAGGCTTGCCGGACGCTCTGCGCCCAGGTGTGGAGAAGCTCCGTCACAGAGTGTTTGTCCGGCAGCTGCAGCAGCTTGGACGTCATGTTCCTGAAGACGCTCTGCAGGAAACCGTTGGCGCCTGAGAGGAAAAGCAGACGAGGCGGCGTGAGCAGCACGAATGAGCCACGAGTCTCAGAGACAAACACGTCCAGAGTTGAGACCAAACATCAGATAAACAGAAATGAGAAACTACGATGCAGAAAAGTGGAGAGCCACGAAACCAGTTTAACTCTAGACCAGTTTAACTCTAAACCAGTTTAATTCTAGACCAGTTTAACTCTAAACCAGTTAACTCCAGACCGTTTTAGATTCTAAACCAGTTTAATTCTAGACCAGTTTAACTCTAAACCAGTTAACTCCAGACCGTTTTAGATTCTAAACCAGTTTAACTCTAAACCAGTTTAATTCTAGACCGGTTTAACTCTAAACCAGTTTAACTCTAAACCAGTTAACTCCAGACCGTTTTAGATTCTAAACCAGTTTAACTCTAGACCAGTTTAACTCTAAAACAGTTTAACTCCAGACCAGTTTAGATTCTAGACCAGTTCAACTCTAAACCAGTTTAACTCTAAACATGTTTAACTCTAAACATGTTTAACTCCAGACCGGTTTAACTCTAAACCCGTTAACTCCAGACCGGTTTAACTCTAAACCGGTTTAACTCCAGACTGGTTTAACTCCTGACCGGTTTAACTCCAGACTGGTTTAACTCCTGACCGGTTTAACTCCAGACTGGTTTAACTCCTGACCGGTTTAACTCCAGACCGGTTAAACTGTAAACCGGTTTAACTCTAAACCGGTTTAACTCCAGACCTGTTTATCTCCAGACCTGTTTAACTCCAGACCTGTTTAACTCCAGACCTGTTTAACCGTAAACCGGTTTAACTCCAGACCTGTTTAACTCCTGACCTGTTTAACTCCAGACCTGTTTAACTCTAAACCTGTTTAACTCCAGACCGGTTTAACTCTAAACCGGTTTAACTCCAGACAGGTTTAACTCCAGACCGGTTCAACTCCAGACCGGTTCAACTCTAAACCGGTTCAACTCTAAACCGGTTTAACTCTAAACCGGTTTAACTCCAGACCGGTTTAACTCCAGACCGGTTTAACTCCAGACCGGTTTAACTCCAGACCGGTTTAACTCCAAACCGGTTTAACTCTAAACCGGTTTAACTCCAGACCGGTTCAACTCTAAACCGGTTCAACTCTAAACCGGTTTAACTCTAAACCGGTTTAACTCCAGACCGGTTTAACTCCAGACCGGTTTAACTCCAGACCGGTTTAACTCCAGACCGGTTTAACTCCAAACCGGTTTAACTCTAAACCGGTTTAACTCCAGACCGGTTTAACTCTAAACCTGTTTAACTCCAGACCTGTTTAACTCTAAACCTGTTTAACTCTAAACCTGTTTAACTCTAAACCTGTTTAACTCCAGACCGGTTTAACTCTAAACCGGTTTAACTCTAAACCGGTTTAACTCCAGACCTGTTTAAATCCAGACCGGTTTAACTCTAAACCGGTTTAGATTCTAGACTGGTTTAACTCGGGACTCCGGCAGCTCCTCACCGTACTGGTCTCTGGCGTCGGCCCAGTGGGGGCTCTGGTCCGGGTAGTCTGCCGGGACGCTGAGCTGCAGAGGAGGAACGCTGGGAAGGTTCTTATCATCTGATGGAGAGAAAACAACAACAAGGTGAGAAGATCTTCTGACCCGACAGGAAGCTGAGCTGCTGATCCTTCTCTCTACAGACATGAATGAATAAACATTTCTAGCAGATTTTGCCGAATCTGTAATTTCCTCTGATTTAACTTCAGAGACGAAACATTGGAAGCGTCGTTTCAATGGCTGCTTGTAAACTTCTGGTTTATAAAGTGAAGCTCTTGATACAAAATCTGAAAAACAAAAGTAGTAAAAGAATATGAAATAAAATGTGACTTTTGTTTTTTATTTTTACTTACTTTTAATGTTTTCTTTAATTTTTAAAAGTCAAAAATCTGTGGGAGAAGCATTTACAAGCAAAGAACGCGATTCAAAAATAATAATAAAGAAAAATGACATTTCAAGAATATTTTACGTGTATGAACATATATTTCTCAAATTATTAGTTCCTTTTTTATTCCTTTTTCTGTATTTATCTAAATTATTTAGATAATACGTTTTAATCAATATTCAAGATTCTAACATTTATAAACTCAAAACGAGCTGAAAAGTTCCTCCTTTCTACTGAACTGATGTTCTAAACTAGAAACCAGACTGAAGCCTGTTTAGTTTTTATGTTTTTTTGCCGTTTCCTCCATTTCGTCCCTACCAGCCGGACGGCGGCGCGTAAATCTCAGCCGATGGCGGCGTCTCACCCAGCTTGCAGATGAGATGCACGGTGCCGTTGTTGCTGCAGAACGAAGGGTCAAGGTTCACCAGGAACTTGACGTCGAGGCGCGCCACCTCCCCCTGCAGGATGTTGGGGATGGTCTGCCGCTCGTCTTCCTCGTACTTCCTCTTCCTCCCGCAGACGTTCGGCCCCCTGGGGAGCAGGATAACCCGGTCAGCTGTGGCAAGTAAAGCGACGGCGGCGAAGAGCAGAGAGGGGGGGGGCGTACGTGATTGGCGGCCCGTGGATGGCGCTCATGGCGGGCGCGAAGGTCCGGTACAGCGAGTGGTTGAAGACCGGCGAGCGGATGTTGGCCATGACGGCGTCCAGCAGCGGCTGGCACAGATACTGCTGCTTGGTGGGGACCGGTGGGGGGGGCGGGGTTGGCTGAAACAGAGGGACTTCGTTAAAGACGGGAAAACTGAGAGGATGAGGCAGAGAAAAGTTTAAGGACGACCAAGTATGGGTGCGTCAGTGACACAGGAAGGTCAGATGATTGTTTTACAGTAAAAAACGAAACCTTCATCTGAGGTGCCGTCACACAGCAGGTGTTGATGCTCACCGTTTTGTTGCTGGAGTTAAGAGTTTATTCTGCTAATTAAATGTGACACCGTCAGACGTCTGGGTTTACGACCACAGAAGAAGAACGTAGACGTCTCAGTGCCATATTTCATCACAAGGTCTAGAGTATGAAGACAGCAGTGAGTAGGTCTGTGGATTCTTTGAGTGAAACCTATTTAGTCTTCAGCTAAGTTCCCACAACAGGTCTTGGATGCTCGCCATCACACTTCTGTGTGAACGTTTATGACCACAGAAGAAGACCGTAGATTTCGCCCATTGGCGTTAATGACGGAAAAGTCGGATAAAATGTGACATGAACATTCAGACTGCAGACGCTTGAGATATAAAAAGCAAAACTAAAAAGAAAGCTAAACTCGGCACCGCTTGCTTCGGACCTTGTTTACGTCCAGATTTACCACGTCTTGCTTCTCCTGCTGCATAACTATGACGCACGTCTCACGATGATGACGGAAAATACGGTAAAAGGCGACATGATTGTTCAGACTGCAGATAATTTGGAAACTATCGGATTCATATCAGATTTAGCTCCATATATATTGAAGCAGCACAAATATAAAAAAGATCGGAATAGAGCCGATCAGACTCCCGTGGAAACGCATGGAGCCTGATTCTGCATGAGCAGAACCAGAACCAGTTTCTGCCTGGATGAGGCTCTTATTTTGAAGGTTTGCGTAAACTGTCAGAAGTTGCATGAAAATCTGCAGCCAAGAAAAATAAACAAACTCCCAAAAGCTGACAGGGCGACGCGGAACCGTTAATCCGCAGATCTCACTAGCAAACGTTCTTAGATAAGGAAAATTACGCCTGAATTTCTATCAGAACAACAGTTTGAATATTTAGGAGCCATCTTGAAATCATTTTGTATTAAACAAGTGAAACAGAAAAGACTAGAGCGGTCTGCAGCGTTTAGTTCAGCTAAATACATTTTTACAGACACAAATGTTTGATAAAAAAAACTGAACAGTATTTTTAAACTAATCTGATCAATAAAACCTGGGATCCTTTCACTCTGGCTAAAAAAAACCTTGTGGCGCTTAGATCGAGGATCCAGGGAGCACATCAGGAGCGGTTAATCGAGAAAACGGAGCTTCTCTCACCACGGCCATGTCGTTCTTCAGCTTCTCCAGGGCGATTTCACATTTCTGCAGCGTCTTCAGGGGACACCTGCAGGTCAGAAGGAGAGAGACCGCCAGGTGAACCAGCAGCATCAGAAGACCAGCCGCGGCGGCCATGTTTTTCATCACTTCAGCAGGAAGTGACAAACCCGAGCCTGACCTGCCGTACAGTAAAACAGAAATATTCCAGCTTCTGAAATCCTGTTTTTGTCGCGTTTATTTCATACATGTCAATGAAGATTTTATGTTATTAATAGGAAAATTTGTATTTTCATTTTTCTTCTGTAACAAAGGAATCAAAACAAGATCAAAGATCAAAAACTGAAAAAATAAAATAAAATGTCTGAGAAAATAATGATTTTTAAACTGATAAACTCGTTTACAAAACATATTAGTTGAAAAATGAAAGAAAACATTGTCAAACGTGTTTTATATTCATATATTCTTTATCTTATTCTGCGTCAGATCGGAGCAGTAGGTCAGAGTTTATACTCCTCCATGACAACGGCTAAATAAAAACCCAATAAAAATACAGAGAAACGAGACAAAAAGCTTATGTCTGCACGACTTTAATCCACCAGAGTTCAACCTGAGGGCCGTGGGCCAAAGCCGGCCCGCCTGAGCTACACCAGAGGCCCCCAAAAGCAGAACCTTGTAGCTGCAGTTTCATCTTCGTTAGCTAAAAAGCTTCACCTGGAAAACCAAACAATCCTATTATTTATGCGTGAAAACGTAGCCAATAAAAAAAAGATATTATTGATTTTAAGAAATACTTGTTGAATGCAGAGACGGCTGTAAGCTATCGGGTCGTTTTATCGCTCTGAGGACGTTCATCAGCATCACAACCGTAAATAAAAAGCTTTGTTAACATCCCAGATTTCTGATCCAGTTCAGGGACAATTTTCACAAACTTTGAGTTAATTGTCAAAGACTAGAAGCTACATTTTCATACTTATCATGATTTATATTCTATCAGATTAGAATCAGTCAAATCTCCGTCCAGAGAGATTCAATCCTGGTCACAATTGTTAAACGTCCTCCGTTCAATAAAACCAGACTAGTTGTTTGAATGAGTTCTAGTGTTGAGGGAGAGTTCTAGGCAGACGGTACCTGATGGTTGGATCGGTGAGGATGTTCAGCAGACTCTTCATCTTAATCAGATCTTTCTTCCTGTCTGGCAGAAAAACACAAACAACTTCATGTGTTACAATTTAACAACAATCAGGTTTATTTTTATCTTTAAAATACACTTAAACAATTTCAACACCACAGAGAGGCTCAACATTTTTATATGAAATTACCAAAAAGGTCTGAGGACATGGGAGAAGCTTTAATTCTCGGCGGTGATGATTTATATATATTATTTAAAAAAGTTAATGTTCTAATTTAAAAATAAACCCAAATAAATGTAAGAATAAAACATCTGTGGAGTTGGAAATAAGAAATTATTGGTTGGTGAGCGTTTCCTCTCTGCCTAAAGGTCAAAGGTCAGCCGCTCACCTTCGTTCTTGTCGATC
Organism: Orestias chungarensis; assembly: GCA_032876305.1. Lineage (NCBI taxonomy): Eukaryota > Metazoa > Chordata > Actinopteri > Cyprinodontiformes > Cyprinodontidae > Orestias > Orestias chungarensis. The sequence goes on from JAVLVB010000265.1 coordinate 898,957, forward strand.
TTGTTGATCATGCGGCGAAGCGGCTCGATGTATTTGGACAGCTGCTTGAGTTTCTCCATGTACTGCTGCTCCTCCAGAGACGTGGCTCCGGCCGGACTCATGGCCGAGCAGGGGTTACCTGAGCAGGTGGGGGGAGGAGCAAGCTGAGGTCACATGACACGAGGCCGTTTCACCTCAACTCACTATAACATGAAACGCTTCAGATACAAACAAAACCCAGCTGACTGCCGTCAATTTTAACCATCAAACTCAGTGGGCGGAGGTAAGGCTGCTTCTACAGAGGCCCCGACATCTGATTGGCCGCTCTCATACAGGAAGTCAAGACAACGTCCTTTAATATTTACACTTGTAAGGAAACAACTGGACAATTTACTATTTAACTGAACTGAAATTATTCTGGTTTCCAGCTGCAGGTGAGGCGGCGCTTTCAGTTCAACGATTGAACTTTAAAACAGAATCGCTCTGTTGCGTTTGCTGCTAGCGCCTAGCATCGCCTCGACAAGCTTAGGCTGCAGTTCGGGAATTAAACAAAACCAAAAACAAGCCACTCCCAAGATGGCGGCGATGCCCAGTTACCTGGGGTGTTCAGGGGTCCCGGCGAGGCCACGCCGTGGTTCTGCTGGGGGGTTCTGGAGGTGACCGGGCTCGGGGAGGGCTGCGGCGACGGGCTGGGCTGGAAGCCCCCCGGAGACGGCGTGGGCCCGGAGCTGCCGGGAGGAAGCAGGAAGTGATTGCCTGGGCCAGGAGAAAGGAGGCGTGGCTTCTGAAAGCGCATCATACCTGGCTGAGTTAGGCTGCGAGGAGGGGGGCTGCGGGGACGGCTGCGGGGGCGGCGGCATCTGAGGAGCGGCTACGTGCACAGGTGAGGGCGATGACATCATGGCGTGCTGCGGCACCTGCACAGGTGGAGACGGTTGGCTCGACTGTTCACAGAAATGTCATCAACTCACTTTTAAACGCTATAAATCACATTTGGTAGGAAGCCAAATTAAATTAAACATCTCAGATTAAATTATAATATTGTTTAAACAACGACCATTTGTAAACTGATTTTTTTTTTTTTTATATTATTGATTTTTATTCACTGGATCATAAACGTCCATGAATATCAAAGGGAGATTTATTTACTTTAAGGTTTAAAAAAAAAAAACAGTAATCTCTTTATGACAGATTAGGAAATGTTTACAATAAAGCTGTTAAACCTTTATAAACTGGCTCAGTTTCACAGCTGTGGTTTTTTATAAGGCAGTGTTTACAAATTAACAAACGTTTACTGTGCAAAAAAATAAATCTTAAAGCTTTTACATGTTAATCCAATACTCGAGAAAATCACGATTCTGCGATCGCAGAAAATCGCACGAAATACACAAAAGGGCACCATTTGTGGGGGTGCCCATAATTCCTAAAAAGCCGCATATTCGGCACATAAATAGCAACTTAGCGCAAAAATCACAAAATTATATAAATTTGCCTGATTTTACTGATCCCACATTGTTCTTAATTTTGATTGACACTAACCCCCCCCCCCCCCCCCCCCCCCAGCCAAAAGTGAGCAGTCGGGCGCGTCGCGTAGTGACGTCATCACCTATGTGTGCCTCCATAACAAACACACGTTTTGGTAACAGCGGCAAATCAATGTGTTGGCCATATTGGATTTGTCAGATCTGCCCAGTAAACTAATAAAAGCAAGTGGACTAGCTTACTAACCTACAGTGATAAAGTTAGAATGCTAACACTAGCTTAAAACGTTACATTTAGCATGATAACACTAGCCTAAAGTGATAAAGTTAGCATGCTAACACTAGCTTAAATTGTTACAGTTAGCATGATAACACTAGCCTAAAGTGATAAAGTTAGCATGCTAACACTAGCTTAAATTGTTACAGTTAGCATGATAACACTAACCTACAGTGATAAAGTTAGCATGCTAACACTAGCTTAAAACGTTACATTTAGCATGATAACACTAGCCTAAAGTGATAAAGTTAGCATGCTAACACTAGCTTAAATTGTTACAGTTAGCATGCTAACACTAGCCTAAAATGATAAAGTTAGCATGCTAACACTAGCTTAAAACGTTTCATTTAGCATGATAACACTAGCCTAAAGTGATAAAGTTAACATGCTAACACTAGCTTAAATTGTTACAGTTAGCATGCTAACACTAGCCTAAAGCGTTACAGTTAGCATGCTAACACTAGCCTAAAGCGTTACAGTTAGCATGCTAACACTAGCCTAAACCGTTACAGTTAGCATGCTAACACTAGCTTAATGGGTTAGAGCTAAGCAAGTAAAGTAATTAGACTGAAGTTGATCCAGCGTCTTACTACAGGAGCTTTAAGTTAGTAACAACTGCCGTTGTTCTTAGACAGATTCTGGATTTCAGAACTAAGCAATGTTCATATTTAGCTCATACTACGTTATAGATGACCTTAAATGGTCCAAGACTCTAAGTTAGCATAACGGGACTAAATAACTGGCTCAGCTATGCTGCTATGTTATGTCATGTTTGCTG
>JAVLVB010000265.1:915529-940180 GCA_032876305.1 Orestias chungarensis
CGTGTCTCAGGAGCTCAGCATCCGTGTCTGCAGGGAGCTCAGCATCCGTGTCTGCAGGGAGCTCAGCATCCGTGTCTGCAGGGAGCTCAGCATCCGTGTCTCAGTAGCTCAGCATCCGTGTCTGCAGGGAGCTCAGCATCCGTGTCTCAGGAGCTCAGCATCCGTGTCTCAGGACCTCAGCATCCGTGTCTGCAGGGAGCTCAGCATCCGTGTCTCAGGAGCTCAGCATCCGTGTCTCAGGAGCTCAGCAAAGAAGACCGGGAAGCAGGACTGGCTGTGAGGCCCAAAGTGGAGCCAGCATGGGAAGCTGGGATAAAGGCGTTCAAAGGTCCTCACGGACCATTTACTCCTTAAGGACACGATAGATCTGCTCCACATTTCTGACTTCAGACAATATTATCAGCTCAGGGGTTTTTACCACCTACAGTTACATTTCTTCTCAGGCAAACATTCAAATACTGTTCAGCCTTTTATTTTAGTTCGTAGATTTTTTAGGTTTAACTTGAAAAGTGAACTTTCGCTAATTTCTGTTAATGCAAGGGGCCAAAGAGATTTAACTAGGAAAAGTTTCTTTATTTTGTAAAGGGAAAAATGCTAATATAATATTCTTACAGGAAACTCCTTCAAAACATGAAGATAAACTATGAAGCTTATTTTAGTCATGGTTCTTCATCAGCAGGAGTCGCTATTCTTCTAAAAAACTTCCAGGGTCAGAACATGTCAAATAAAATAGATGAGAAAGGATAACCTAATACTTATTTAGTTAAATATATATGGTTATAATAATCCAGGCCAGAACAAATTATTGCTAGAAGAAATAACTCCTAAAATAGACGATAATTACAAAAAAAACTTGTGACAACAACATTTCAATAGAAGAACTTGATAAGGCTGTTAATTGCTGATCATTAGGGGCGCCGGGTCCAGATGGACTTACTGGAAACTTTCATAAACACTTTTGGAAAGACATAAAAATACTACTGCATCAAGTTTTTATAGAAATCTTTAAGAATCAAACCTACTACAATGAAACAAGGAATTATCATGTATCCCCAAACCAGACAAGGACCCTAGATTTATTGGAATAGAAGCCCTATTACACATTATAATTACTAACATTCATGTTTACCATTCGTCTCCAAACAGGAATCTCAAACATTAGTGCAGGATCATGATCTGGCTTCTTCAAAGGAAGGTCAACCATATCAGACTGTTAAAGACCTGATTAAATATAGAGATATGATCAAAGATGATGGCTTTATTCTTTACCTTGACTTTTATAAAGCCTTTGACTCACTGGAACACCAATTCTTAATCTCAGTTCTTGAACATGTAGGTTTTGGAGCCAATTGTATTAACTTAACTAGAAATCTATATAAAACAACATTAACAGTTGTGTAATAGTAACTAAGGGCAGCACAGCTAGATCTAACATTAAGGTCGTCCCATTTCCCATATCTCTTTAATTTAGTTGCAGAAATGTCAGCAATCTATCTTAAAAACTGAGCAGACATTGAGGAATTATCATTATCATTTACCAGTCAGCAGATGAGACCACAGTCCTTAAAAAATCACAAACAAGTTCCAACTGTAATTGATCAAATTAACATTTTTCAGAGGCTTCAGGACTAAATCTAAATTAAAAACATGTGAGCTCATAGCCATACATGACACTTCCCAAAAAGAAATATCTAGCATTCCAGTTCAATCTGAAATTAAATACTTGGGAACCAAGAATCAACCTTAACTATTGAAAACAAGGTTAAAGAACGTAAATCCAAACTTCACTCGTGGCTCCAACGAGATCTTTCTATTTTAGGACGAATTTACTAATCAAGAATGGAAACTTTGTCCAGATTAATTTATTCAGTTTGTAGCACTGCTGTCACCAATAGTTTAACTAAGACTATTAACCAAATGAACATGAAGTTTATTTGGAGAAACAGGCCACAGTCATATGATCAAAGATGGCGCTCGGAAAGTTACTGACTTTGAAAGTTTTAACGGAACCTTAAAATTAAATGGTTGAAATCCTGGATTAAAAATTCAGTTATTTTAGCATTGTGTTCCTAACTATGTATTTAACAAAGTAGGTGGTCTAAAACTTGTACTTCTAGCTGATTTCAATATACATAAATTATCCATTAAACTATCAGAGTTCCATAAACAAGTGTTACTATACTGGAAAATGATCCATGTACATAATTACCGGCCACATTCCTCTATCATATGGAATAACAGATTTATACATTTTAATAAATCCTTATTTTACAAAGATTGGATGGAAAAGAATATTTGCTCTATTATACACTTAAACGATGGTAATGGATGAACGTTAAACTATGAACAATTCTGTGCAAAATATCAATTATTTCCTCCAAAAGCTGAATTTACCAGATTATTTCATGGTTTACCAAAACAATTTATTAATCAGGTGAAAAGTTTAATAACATATCATTTGATGACCCAAATTATCTATTAATGAAATATCATTCTCTGGCCAAAAATTCACAACCACACAATTAGAAACTGTCTAAACGAAACTTTATTCACTGGGAAAATAAATAAATACAAAATTCTCCGCAAATTTGAAAAAAAATGGATAAAGATTAAGAACTCTTTATTTAAAACTCCCCATACAACCAAAAGCTAAAGAAACACACTTCAAAATTTTAAATGCAATTTACCCCAAAAACAACTAAGAAATCGCTTTAATATGGATGACAATAGAAGCTCATTTAGTGAAAGTGATGTAGAAACCATAGAGCATTTCTTCTATGAATGCAATCAAACCTAAATATTTTGGAATTGCTTAGAAAGGTGCATCAAATCTAAAATTGTACTTCCTGAATCTATTTCTAGAGATATGGAAACTTATGGAGTGTTATTGAAAAACTAAACTATAGAGATTTGTCGTGATCTAATATTTTGTTTGGAAAATTCTTTATTCATAAACTAAGAGTTCTGAGATCATCCCCAGTTTTTAACATCTTTTAAACTGAATTCCAGTTATATTTGAAATCTCTGAAAGTATTGAGTCATACGAATACCTGACTGAAATATTAATGGAATTGCCCTCCGATGTATGTCAATCCCAACGTATGAATCCCCTTGTTTCTATTTTAATTATTGTTTCATTATTTTTATTTTATTCTACTTTTTTCTTGTCAATATTACTTTGTGTTTCCATTTCTATGCCTTCTACACAGCTGCGCTGTTGTAATTGCCTTACTTGTTTATGCTTACTTTGTTTAAATAAAGTTTTTTTTTAAATGTCTGAAGCAAGCAGTGCCGAGTTTAGCTTTCTTTTTTAATCAGTTTACTTGATCTTGTTCTGAACTTGTGACAATGCTGATAGAACCTCAGAATTCCGACTTTAACCTCAGAATTCCGACTTTAATCTCAGAATTCCGACTTTAATCTCAGAATTCCGACTTTAACCTCAGAATTCCGACTTTAACCTCAGAATTCCGACTTTAACCTCAGAATTCCGACTTTAATCTCAGAATTCCGACTTTAATCTCAGAATTCCGACTTTAATCTCAGAATTCCGACTTTAACCTCAGAATTCCGACTTTAACCTCAGAATTCCGACTTTAATATCCGTCCATTTGATCCGACATCTTAGCACACTTGAAACAACTCACTAACTTTTGATACAGGATCTAGACGCTTGTTAAAAATAAAACTAATAATTCTTGAATTTTGATTTAAAAAATATTTTTTCCATTTGCAGATATTTCACCCAAAGAAAGTACAAAAATCTGCCGGAAGAAAACATTAAATTAAACCTTAAAACAAGCTCCTAGACTTTGTTCAAAAGTTACTGTAAGACAGTTTTGCCCTCTGTGAAAACGGCGGCGTCCGTCGTTACTGATATGAACGTGCCGCTGCTGTGAGGCGTCTACGTTCTTCTTCGACAGAAGTATCATGGCGTCGCATTTAATTTGCGTAATGAGCGATCACGCAAACAAAGAGGATTCTGCTATGCTTGTCCTGCTCTGATTTCAGTCCTCACTGTCGCCCCCTTCAGGGTTTCTACCGCCGCAGCATTCAGCAGAACATCCAGTACAAGAAGTGTTTGAGGAGCGAGAGCTGCACGATCATGAGGACCAACAGGAACCGCTGTCAGCAGTGTCGCGTCAAGAAGTGTATCTCCGTGGGGATGAGCCGAGACGGTGAGCTGATGTATCTGCTTGTTAGTGTTTGGGTCTCTGCTTTCTAAAATGAATGAAAATATATGATTCAAAAATTATCCAACCAGAATTACGACTTTAATCTCAGAATTCTGAGTTTAATGTCAAAAGTTTGACTTTACAGACCAGATGTTTACTTGTTTATAATGACGTAAAGCAGAGACGGTTAAGTTCTCCTTAATCAGGAGGACATGATGAACAACATTCAGGTTCCCGCTGAGCTAAATCTGATCGCGTTTCAGATTCTTCATGTGAGACGTTCTTTTCCGATCAGCTGTTTATTCCCTGTAAACACGGCCACTGATGGAGCTCAGATTAACCGAATAAATCCTAAAACTTCGCCTTTTAGCTCTTGTTCTACTCTTCGCTTACTGTTCTTAAAGGAAAAGTAATTGTTGTTTTAAGCTTCCTTCCAGTTTGTGATTAATATGAATCAACAGGAAGTTCCTTCAGACAGATTATCGGTAGATTACGGCTGTGCTTACCCTCGCATGTTTTTCGTGGAAATATCGGCTCATTCCGATATTTCCACCCTTAAGAGAAAATAGTTCTGTATGTGCTGCTAAATCTGATCACGTTAACGGTCCTGTCGCATTTTATCCGACTTTTACACTTTCATCGTGAGATGTGCGTCATAATTCTGCGGCAGCCATCCTCCGGGTTAAAGAGGGGTCGTTCGCGGTCGCCAGCCGTTAACGAGGAAGTCTGATGGCGTTGACGTGGTTTATCGGGCTGCCGGCTCACCTGCTGGCCACCAGTGGGACTGGTCACGTTATTTCCTGGCGAACTCACCTTCCTCCCCCTCCTCTTCCTCCTCCTCCTCCACAGCCGTTCGCTTCGGCCGGATCCCGAAGCGCGAGAAGCAGCGGATGCTGGCGGAGATGCAGAGCGCCATGAACAACATGGTCAACAATCAGCTGCAGAACGACTTCAAGCTAGCGAGCCTGTCCTCTTCCTCATCCTCCTCTCCGTGCCCGGGTGTCACCGTCGCCGCCCGGCCCGAGCCGTCGGCCCTCCTTGTCGCTTCCACTTCCCCTTCGCCACCGGCGCCGGCGTCGCTTCCTTCGTGTCGGAGCTCCTCCTCTTCCTCACCTCCCCCCAGCCCCGGCCTCGACGCCACCATCAGTGCCATCGCCTGCGCTCACCGCGAAACCTTCTTGTACGCACACTACAAGCTGAGCAGTCCCCAGGACGGCCACGCCCACCCTCACTGGGAGGCGGAGCTTAGCTGTGACCGCTTCGGCTCGAACGTCAACCGGAAAACAAACACCTACATGGACTGCTACCTGCAGCGGGATCCCAACACCGCCAACAATCACCATAGCAACAGGGGGTGGAGTCTGCCTCAGAGTCACGTGAATGGAGGAAAGAGTCACGTGACCCCGAGGCAGAACGGCTCCGGGATCGTCCTGGTAAGATCCGGCCGGTCCAACTGAGACACTCGCCGCTCGCTCGCGGTCTCGCTGCGTCTAACCGGGTTTGATGTTTTCTTCCTCAGGCTTGTCCGATGAACACGCAGCCTCACGCCGACCCCTCGATGACCCCCCAGGAGATCTGGGAGGACTTCTCGCTGTCGTTCGCCCCCGCCGTCAGGGAGGTGGTGGAGTTCGCCAGACACATCCCAGGATTCAGCGCTCAGTCCCAGAACGACCAGGTCACCCTGCTGAAGGCTGGAACCTTCGAGGTACGACGGTAAAAGCAGGCGCGCCAGTCCAGACCTCAGGGTCCTGATGTTTAGATCAGGGTGTTACCACTAGGTGGCGCTGGGGCGTGTTTTTCAATCATGTTTATATAAAAAAGACGTGTAATATAATGAAATGCTCTCTTTACATATAAAGCCGCTTTGCTAGTCAGGTTAGCTTAGCTATTGATTTAAAAATAGAATAAAATGCTGTAAAAGTTTGTGTTGCTTTACATGTTTTTTACAATTATCTGTGAAACAGAACCAGAAGTTAAAGATGTTTGGAAACCACAGCATGGAAACGTAAAAAATTCAAAACAAAACAGTTTAGCTATCACTAAATATCTGAAAGGTTAGCCTAACCAAACATTGTTTGTGTTATTCTGTTATACACAAGTTAGGGTTAGAAAACGTTACCTGCTGGCTTATGCTAAAGGTTAGCGTCTGTTACTGCAGCAAAATGGGTAGCATGAAACTAAATGATGTTTTCTGGAATGTTAGCATGAATAGATATCAGTCATGAAATAGCATCACTGACCTCACCTGTCAGCTGATCTAACCTGTCAGCTGACCTCACCTGTCAGCTGACCTCACCTGTCAGCTGACCTGACCTGTCAGCTGACCTCACCTGTCAGCTGATCTAACCTGTCAGCTGACCTCACCTGTCAGCTGACCTCACCTGTCAGCTGATCTAACCTGTCAGCTGATGTTAGTAAAGAGGTTGTTTTTTGCTGTTTTTGTTTAAACAACATAGTTGGTGACTAAATTAAACTGAAATGCTAGCTGCTACATTAGCCTAATGAAAACACTCGCTGAAACAAAATGAGCTAAATTAGCCTTATCAAAACATCTTTTAAAAGAGGTAAATTTTAATTAAAACAAAATTAAAGGTTTGTTACTGCATTATCCTGATGACGCCTAATATTTAATGTAATATTAGCTGAAACGTTAAGCTAAATACTACCAGTACTATATTGAGCTAACAAAGCTAACTTAATATTGGCTAAGAAAATATCCTAAAAAACTTCACCTCATTCTTATCAAAACTGTTTATTGATATGTTTGCTTAGAAATTCAAAAATAGTTTAATAATAATAGGAAAATGTGGTATTATTATAACACCACATTACTAGTTTCCACATTAGTGTAACGGAAAAAGACAAACAACGTTAGCTGAAGAGCTAGCGTTACCAATCACACTGATTTAAAAGAATAAATGTATTTCCTTTATTTAACCAGATAAAACCTCATTGAGATCTGAGGGACTAATTATTTAATATGTTTAGTGAAATATCATTTGTGCTTAAACTTTCTTCTAAGAAATTAGTTGAAATATGATCATATTTATTCTTGCATTAGCCTCTATACATTAGCCTAAGCTACTGACAGGGTAAAACATGCTTGTTTTAGTTTTTAGGAGATTTGACCTTCTGAACACTGATGTTGATTAAAACTAGTAACTGTCCAGAGTGAGTGACTCATTTACGGCTCATGGAAACATCGAGAGAACAATTTAGTTTTAATAGATGGTTAAAATATGAAAAGACGTTATTGACTGGCTTTGAATCTTGTTCCAGGTGCTGATGGTGCGATTCTCCTCACTATTCGACACAAAAGAGCAGACGGTGACGTTTGTCTCCGGCGCCACCTACTCCGTGGAGGAGCTCCAGGCGATGGGGATGAACGAGCTGCTGGCGGCCATGTTTGACTTCAGCCATAAGCTGGCCTTACTGGAGCTGACGGCCGAGGAGCTGGGACTGTTTACCGCCGTGGTGCTGGTTTCTGCAGGTGAGTGAGAATCAAGACGAATCAAGAATCAGTTTATTTCTACAGCGCCAATTTACAACAGGTGTCGTGTCAAGGCTCTTTACAATAAAATCAATTAAAATCAAAGATGCATCATAAATAAATCAATTCAAAAAGTTTCCAATCTAAGGAACCCCAGCAGATTCATGGAGTCATTGACTTGCAGCATTCACTCCTCTGGAATCAGCAAGTGAATGCGGAGTGAGGCCATTTGGTTTCATATGGAATAGCCCACAGTACCATGCTGCTGCTTCCATGTCCTCACTTTGACTCCCGCAAAGCAGTTTCTCCTTATGTTTTCCCAGTTTTTATATTGTTTTTGTTTCCCTGAGTATATCTGGTCCATATTAGCAGCGGCAGGTTTCAGATCGGCTTCATTCTGAGTTTTTGGAGCTGGAGCGTCTTTGTTGAGTCGATTTGAATGCGCGTCTTGGAGCATCATAAAGTCTCTCGGCGCCTGGCGTGCGTTGAGATCAGAGCGTTTTGGGTGTCGGTGGCGTCTAGAGTGTCCAACACTCCAAACGCTCGAGCTACGACAATTTAACTTTGTCTGAGGCGTCGGACACTAAAAAGTGAACAAAATGTAAAAGCGTCAGACGCGTTTAGGTGTGAACGCAGCATCAGAGCTGAAACCTGGTTCCTGAACATCTGGACCAGTTTCCGTCTTCCTGAGGACGATGTTCAGAGCTGGAGATGAACTCTTCAATCTTTCTTTGTTCCCTCTCAGATCGCTCTGGGATCGAGAACCTGTCGTCTGTGGAGCATCTTCAGGAGAACCTGATCCGAGCGCTTCGCAGCTTGGTGAACAAGTCGAGCGGCGCGCCCGCCGGCGATCACGCCCTCATGGACTCGCCGCGGTTCACCAAGCTGCTGCTGCGGCTGCCCGACCTGCGGACGCTCAACAACATGCACTCGGAGAAGCTGCTGTCCTTCCGCATCGACCCCTGACGACCTCGCGCGTCGCCCCGCTGTAACAAAAGCATGCTCCCCGCCAAAATAAGAGTCTGCTGCTCCTCCGTGAGGGATTGCCTGAACTCTCCTACGTTCCCACGGAGGGGAACAAAGATCCTCCTCCGGTCGAGATAATCCTGAGTTTTCCAGAACACTCGTCTGCAAAAACAACAATTTTACTATTTAAACATCTTATTTTAACTTTGAACAGAAACTAACCTACAGCAACCTTTAGGGGAGATATTTGAGTTTAAGTCCAAAAATACTTCAGTATTAATTAAAAGTAATAGTTTAATTATTTGATTTTCACATTTGTTATATCCTTTAACTTTTTTTATGTTAATCTGAAAACAGTAAATAGATTATTTACACTTTATTAATGTTAAAAGTCTGTTTTTAGACATGAATCCATTTTAAAAAGGGAAGTTCAACATTTCAAATGGTATTTTTTTATTTATTTCTATTGTACAAAATAAGCTTTAACTTAATTTTCTCTGTCTAAATATTTAAATCACTCTTCAGGATAATCGATACAACAATCAGCTACAGCCTCAGTTTACATGAAAACATCTGTAATTTTTATCAATATTAGATAATTATTGACTTAAACGCAGCGGAAAAGTTTCTGTAAGTTAGTTTTGTCTTGTTTCAGGTGAACTCTGATGTTTAACTGGTGGGGTTTTAGGTTTTTGCAGTGAATAGAGAGCGGACCGAGGTAAATATCGGACGATATCCGATCTGAATCATGGAAGGTCGGCGGAGGTGAGACCCACATCCAAGCTTCCAGCAGGACGTCCAGCTCTTTATGGACAGCAGCAGCCAAAGGGGGGGGGGGGGCAGCTGTGATGGACTAATGAGACGGCAGCAGACCGTCAGCCTGTAAATACTCAAAACATCCAATTATACTTGAAGTGATTCTCATCCGTGTGTTTATGTGGGAAAACTGATGCTATACCAGAGGCGCAGCATCTTCTAACGACTGTATTTGAATCGGTTTTAAAGATAATTTATGTAATTAAAGAAATTCCTGCTGAAAATGCTCATCTTTGGCTCATTTCACTAACAAAAGCGCGACATATCGGTAGTCGCGCCGGTATCGGCCGATCCGTGATATCCCGGTCTTAATGGATTGATAAGTTTAAATAATTCATTTATTTGTTGCCATTTGTCATTTTCACTTCACAAATTTCCATATAATCGTTTAAATATATTTGTGGTACGAAATGCTTTTAAAAGCTACATTTTAAATTAAAGCAAAACCAGAGAAGTTTCATTTCTGGTCGATTTTGGCGCCCCACTGTGGACAAAAGTGGTAGGAAGACCACATTTCCCATGAGCACCAGCGCATAGCGTGGGAAATCCTGATCAGTTGGACTGAAGTACATTTCTGTCTCCAGTGTCTGTGTGAAGGATGAATAGTGATGAGGTGATGAATCTAATTGTGGTGAAACAATGTCAGATGATGATGTTGGAGATAAGAAACGGGGGAGGTGACGTATGCAGTAAAGCAGTCAGATTATGATGGATTTGATGTTTATGCTGCTCCATCATCATCAGACACATGTGCAGACCTGGAAAAACATGCACAGTTTCTTTCTGACACGTGAACACTTGAAACTCAACCAGAGCTGCAAAAAATAAAAAATAAATTAAACGAGCAGCGCCCCCTGGTGGCAGCTCCCCAGATCAACTCTTGGTTCTCAGTTGGTTTCCATGTTCCAGCAGAAGCTTGTCAGAGAAAAACGAAGCAGTCGGTGTGTTTTTATTTCATTAGTTTTATTTGAAAATGTCAGACGAAGAAGAGCTGAGAGGAAGAACGGGACGAGATTCTGGAAGCAGGCGAAGCGTCTTCAGATGAGCGGACTGGTGCAGAGGAAAACCAGCCAGTCCGTCAGAGAGAGCTCCGCTTTATGAGGCTGCGAGACAAGCACAGAAAAAAAGCAGATTAATAATTTCTGGACCGTCCTGAAAGCTTCTCTAAACAGCGACGGTTAAACTGCAGCTGCAGATTCTGGTTGGACGCCACATGGAAGCTCCTATTAGCTCAGAGGAGAGACGACCAGGATTCACTGACACAGCAGGGATTCCAGCTCAGATCTGGGTTTTTAAATGACAAAATGTTAATACATATTTTTGTGTTTTCTACTAAAACAAGCTAGAAAAACACAGAAAAGAGAAAAAAGACATAAAACAAGATTTGCAGCGCCTCCATCTTTGAGCTAATGGCTTTAACTTTGTGCATGTTTGTAGCTCCTCAGTGATGACAAACTTAAAATGATGCCAGGCGTCCATCTTTGATAAAACGACATCAGACCAAAGAAACTGAAAGATTTGATTTGTTAAAGCAGAAATTTGATTCATATTTCCAGCTTTTTTTATGCAGCATGTTCATATTTTGAATTTTTACAATGTTTTTATTGAAAGCAAAATGCTTTGGGATATTTTAGTAAGTTTATTCTTATTTATTTTATTTTTTGATATAACAGCAGTAAAGCCATTTGAATGTTTGTTCTTTTCACATTTACCTTTTTCTTAATTTGTATTCTTTAGGTTGAATATATTTTTATGGAGAGCAAAATATTATCAGTTATTTAAGGTTTCAGTTGATTTAATCCAGAATAAAGTCCTGCCTGTTTTTATTCATATTAATGTTCCAAAAAAGTTACTTTTAAAGTTTTAGTGAGTTCAATAAATATTTATCCTGTTTGGCCCTCAAACTCAAGTGTGTTTTGGATTTTGGCCCCCTGTGCGATTGACTTAGACCCCCTGATCTAGAGTATGAAGACAGCAGTGAGTAGGTCTGTGGATTCTTTGAGTGAAACCTATTTATCTTAGGCTAAGTTCCTAGAGCAGGTCTTGGATGCCCGCCATCAGACTTCTGTGTGAACGTTTACGACCACAGAAGAAGAAATTAGACATGTCCCAGCAGTAGCGCCGTGTTTACGTCAGTAATGATGGACGCCGCCATCTGTGGAGGGACATTACAGTCGTTGAGCGACAGGAGCCAAACGTATCGTCTCAAGATCAGAACGAGATGAAGGAAGCTGAGAAATAAGAAAGCTAAACTATGAAACTAACAATTTAGATTATTTTGGGGGCGTAAAAGATCGGGTTCTTCAGATTGTCGTAAAAAGTCGGGTATCGGTCGCGTTAACCAGCGGTGCTGTGCAGCCTTAGAAGCTGAGCATGTTCGCTCTGTGATGCAGGTTAAACCGTTCATCCGTCTCTTTAAGGGTCAAACCGTTACCTGAAGTCCTGACGTGTCCACCGCCCGTCCGTCTCGCCGCACCGAGCTCAGACGAGCCCTCCCGCCGCCCGGGTAGCCGTCCTCCACCTCTAGGTGACACACCAGCGACGCAGACTTCAGGTAGACCAGCCGGCGCTGAGCCGGACACCAGTCAATGGCGAAGCTGCGGCGCAGGAACAGTCGATCAGAACCAGTCGCTCAGCCTCAGTCGGGCGAGCCGCTTGTGGGGGCGGGGCCTCACCTGGACCTCAGGGACTGGATCTCACTCAGCAGCTCGGCCTGGCCAGTGTAGCGCTGCACCACCTCCAGCAGGGATGCGCTCAGCTCGGCCCGGCAGCCCGACCTGGAGCCCTCCAGGAAGCCGGCCATCTCCTCCTCCGCCTGGGGGGAGACATCTAAGGAGTCGGACGCTTTGTTTCATCCTCAGCTGACATGCAGCACTGAGCGACAGTGGAGAGGAACAACTCGCTTCAACAGGAACCAGAACCATGGATCCGTCTCGGATTCCATTTCTGTCTCCACAACCCTCCAGTCGGCCGCTGGGTTCTGGTTCTGCTTGGTGTGACTTTTGTCTCTCCTGGTTGTTCCACTCTTTTAAAAGCACCGATCTGACCGAAGGAACAATCATTGTAAGCTTCTGAATCTCTGCCAACAATGTTTTTGTATAGTTATACTTTTACCTGCAACTTACAATTATTTCCATAATCGATTAATCTGTCGATTATTATTACGATTAATCTTTTTATTATAAATTTATTTAGCATTTTCTATCCCATATATGCTATTAAAAAAAGGTTTTGATTAAGAAAAGGAAAAGACAAGAGAATTGTGTCCTTCACTGTAACCTATTGCTGGGGGTGAGCGTCTTGTTCCACATGTGTTCCTTTATTGTTGCTCCTGCAACTCTTAATGAATATGAACTGAATTCATTAACAGTATTTAGCGCCTTTATTTTCTTATTAGCTTATTTTACCGCGCTGGTTCTTCCTCTCCTGCTTCAACTCAAACATGTTTTGGTCTCAGATGTTCACTTAAAGAAGACTTTCCTACATGTTCCTGCTCCGCCATCTTGCTCAGGGCAAATGTGTTTATGAGCCATGCGCTAGCAAAACAAGGCTAACGATTGGCTGATTTCTTCTTCTACTGCTCCACTGGTAGATCACAGCGTTAGGTAGCTCACTACTGCCACCTACTGACCGCAGATATAACAGATTGTGTTAAAAATAGACGCTTACAGTAAAACGAGATTATAAAGCAACTAATCCATGAATAAATTATTTTAATCAACTGTTTTAATAATTAATTAAATCGATTAGTTTTTTCAGCTCTAGCTGTAACTTCAGTTTGACTTATTTTCAAATTTCAAACCACAATGATTTTACGTGTTTTTTGTTTTTATATATTTTTTCTATTTTCTATCTTTCCCTTATTAATGTAACAGCAATTTATTAGAAGGTCCATCGTAAGGTTTTGACATGATTTATAGATCTTAATATTCTGTTTGTCAAGTTTCTTATCTGCTGTCAGTTCCTTCTGTCACCACCAGGACAAACGGAGACGATGGCTTAATGGAGGAACTTCTTACTAGACTGCGGTAAACTTTTTTGTTAGATTATTTAGTCTTTGACTCGTCACGATTGATTCATGTTTTCACTCTTTCTCATAGAAAACCGTCGGCGTGTCTGATATCCTGGGATCTGTTCTTCGTCCATCTGACCGTAGTTTTTGTACGACGGTCTGTGATTGGAGGCTGACTAACGTACAGCCATGGTGGTGCTGGAGGCAGTTGTTCCTCCCCACTGTCGCTTCTTGCTGCTACTCTGCTGAGCTTCTTAGGTTGAAAACATTTTAGTCTAATCTGAATAAGCTCTGATTAATTAACTAAAATGAAACTATTGGATTGGCATAAAGTCTCTATATAATTAAATTGAATTTAATCATTTTACTTAATTTCATGGAGCTGATCAGGATTAAATCCTCTCAACTGTGGAGCGTCTAACCTGCAGGAGGAATCTGTCGCCGTCGTCGCGCCAGGTGACCGTCAGCCTCAGGGGCTCCGGCTCAGCAGACGAGCGATCAGGAGAGAGGCGTGGCCTGACCTCTAAACACAGCTCCGACTGGTTGAAGGATGTAAACTTGACCTGCATGACCTCCTGTGCGGCGGCGATGCGTTCCTGCAGCCTGATGGAGGACCGGAAGCAGCTATCAACCAATCAGCTAAGCTAAGCCTGGCGGTCATGTGACCCGTCTGAACTCACCTGTCCGCACGCCGCTGCCATGACACCAGCCGAATGAGCGCTGCCTCGGACTCCGCCCTCAGCTGCTTTACCTGCCGATCACAAGAACGCAAAGCATTCTGGGCCTTCAGCAGCGCCGGCGCCAGCTGTTCCTGCTGCTGCCGCTGGAGGGGGGGTAAGGACACAAGCAGGTAGGAGAGGAGACGAGGGAGTTAGGGAAGGAAATGCTCTATATCAGCCCGAAAAATAAAACTCGTCAAATATACGAACTAAAGGCCGCGGGCGGTATAAATCTTGCCCACCCTGATGTTCCAATGACAATATATGGGGTTATTATTTTGTGCAGCTGTCACTCAGCAGAGAGGAGGAGAAACTAACCTTGCTACGTATCTCCTGGACCAGCTGTGTGAGTCTCGCTCGTCTGTCCTGGATCTGCTGGACTCGGTCCTGCAGAGATCGGAGCAGCGCCTCGGTCTCGTCCATCCTGGATCTGTTCTCCGCCTTCAGCGCCTTCCATCTGCCGCGAGCTCCGCCCTCTGACAACCATAAAAGGGATTAAAAAAGAAAAACAGACATGAAGTTGTCCAGCAGCTCAGGGTAAGAGTGTGTACCTGGCGGCGGGGAGCAAGGCTGCGCCATGAGTTGCTGGGTAGATTCCACACCTTCCAATAGAGACATCATGGAGTCCAAAACGAAAAGCTGACGCCACAGAATCTTCTGGATGCGTCGACTCTCCTACAAACACACCAGGTCGTGTTTCTATGACACACGTAACTGCAAACATCTCCAACTAAGCGCTTCGTTTAACCTTAGCATGAATGAAGATTCACACCAGCGCTTATTAAAAACCCTGGGATTGGGATAAAATTCCTAATCTAATTTAGAGCAAAAGTCGTCATTTGTTACATAAATTACAATAACAACAATTTTAAGAAACTTACAAAACATTTAAGGATCATCAGTTCTGACAGGATACGTTTTTTTAAACCAGAAATTATTATTATAGTATTTTATTCAGCTAGCAAGAGCTAATCTTTCACTAAATTTGAGATTATATATATATATATATATATATATATATATATATATATATATATATATATATATACATACATACATACATATATGGATGTTATTTGCAGAGCACAGGGGACACAACACCAAGACTTGTCAGGCACTAGGACCAAGCGGAACATGACTACTCAGACCAAGGCCTGCCTCTCTGAGTTAGGACCGCCCACTAGCGCCTGATTGGCTCGCCGCCTTCTCCTGTGATTGCAGGGTTCCTACAGGTTTCTTCAAGTCAAATTCAAGTCTTTTTAAGACCATGTTTATAAAAAATTAATACCTATTTTACTGACCTACCGGTAAAGAACATATTTTAAGAACGTATTCATAGGGTCATTTATTATCTCTCAAATTTAAAGACTTATGGAAGAATAATGTAACATCGCAGTAGTGAGTACAACACCACAGCATCTCTGCATAGACCTCAGACAACGAGCCAAACTAACGAGCAAAAGCTCTAATTATTAAAACAACTCTGGGCTGCAGAGACCACAGAACAGTGATAGCTCAATATTTTGACAGGTCATGTTTTACTATAAGCTTATTTGGTGGAACATAAAATAAAAATGTCTGAACAATAAATGGAGCCTTAAAAAAAATGAGAGAAGGGACTTGAACCAACATCCCTGTTATTAGGAAGGGAACATCTTCACTTAACACACTATATACATGATAATGGTAAGATTATTATTATTCCCATTTGTTGCACAAATTAATAATTTAAAACAGAATTATTATTAATAATATTAACAAACTGGCTTGTAAATGAGTGACTTTAAAATCCCAATTCTTTTATAATTTCAAGACTAAACCTATAAAGGCTCCATATATACTCTGTGTAGCCTGAATGTGTTCAGCCTAAAGTACCTTTGAGGGTCTCTGGACATCAGACTGAGTTGAAACGTTAAACACAAAATGTTTGTACATGAAACTTAAAGAAAAATCTGTCACTTTTCTGCATTTGGCCGCATCCTCCTCCAGCACATTTCTCTGTTTGTCTCCGTCCCCGTGTGCGCCGCCTTTACTCTTCCTTTCCAGGTTGGGAGACCGAGTTTCCCGCTGCGTATTAGCATCGCTTGCTAGGTGTGCTGGCTCCCGGCACCAGACACAGGCCACGCCCCTTCCTCCACACCTGTGTGGTTGATACGGTCTTAATCGAGATCAACCAACCGCCTTTCCCTCCTCACATGCTGCTAGCGAAAGTGACCTCTGAGTGGACTTTCTCTCCGATAGCCACGCACTTTTTTTTTTTTTTTAAAGTGACGCAGACCAGCAGAGATTGCGATGCGGAGAAGTTCTGGAGAAGTTAGATTCCGCAGAAATGTAAGACCCAGATATCAGAATTCAATACTAACCAAGTTTTTTTTAAGGTATTATTTTCAATTTCACAAATTCAATGTTTAAGACTTTTTAAGACCCTGCGGGAACCCTGTGATTGGCTCTCTCCACCCCTGACCTTGCCTGTGATTGGAGGGTCGTAGCGCATAGCAACAGGAATTCATCCAATCAGTGCCGTCGATTCGGAAGCGTGAAGGGCGACGGAAATATAAAATAAACAATAATCTGGTCTAAATTTCAAACCTGCAGCAGATTAAAGGCTCAAAGTTTGTGGAATCGCCCTTTAAAGTTACTGTAGCCAAACCTTTAAAACGTTAATTTAAAGAAATCTGTAATAATGAGACAGATGCGGCTAAAGAGATGAAATAAACAATAAGCGGCTCATTGTTGACTCAAATATTTATCTCAGTTTAGAGAATAAAGACTTAATTAAGGACGTTTCTTTGATCTCTGCAGGTAGCAGAACCGACCCTGAACAGAACCGACCCAGAGGAACAGAACCGACCCTGAACAGAACCGACCCAGAGGAACAGAACCGACACTGAACGGAACCGACCGTGAGGAACAGAACCATCCTCGCCGCCTCCGCGCAGTCCGGTTCCGGCTCCGACTCCCCGCCGGGATCCAGCAGAACCGGGTCACAGCGCCGCAGAACTCTGAGCGACAGACAAGCGGATTTAACATAAATCGCGTCTTTAAAATGTTACGTGTGGCTCAAAAAGTGAAACATTCCTGAAACTAAAACGTTTGAACAAAAACTAAAAGAATTTAAACTCACTCCTGAATCGCCGCCATTGTTGTTTTGAAATCTCCCGCCACTGCTGCTTCTTCTTCTTCTTCTTCTTCTTCTTCTGTTGTTCCTTCTGGCGACTGACATCATGTATTTTCGCGCCCCCTGCTGTTCTAGAGGTGAACTGCAGTTTTTGTGTTCGGACAGAGTTTGGGTCTCTTATTAAGTTTGAATACTTCAGTTTGGTTTGGTGGCGATATTTGGTTTGCATGCAAATTCCCACTTTGCCCTATATTTTGCTGTTCCACTGGTGGCGGTGTGGAGGGAAATCTATATCGTGTCAGGAGGTCACACGGTTTCTTTAACCGCTCTACGTTCTCCACTGGTTTTGTTCCATCAGTCACATATCGGTCATATCGGCCAATATTGCCAATAAACCATAGACCGACACCCAGGACTTTGGATTTCATTCAAATATTCATTTGGTGTTTAATAAATGGGAGCCTCCCCAAACCTCTCCCAGTCTGGACTCTTTGAGCGTGTTATCACCTGGACTAAAATAAGGAAAAGGATAGTCGCTACTACATTTATTTTATGTTTAATTTATATCTTATTAAGTTTTAATGTCTCTATATCATATGTCCTAATTTCTTGTTTTAGCTTCTCTCTACTTCCTGTATATTTTTCACACTGAATTATTCCATGTTCTACTGTTTCCATACCACACTCACAACTACCTGTTGGATGTTTGACTATCAAATGTAAACTTTTATTTAATCCAGTTTGTCAGAGCCACAATCTTCTCATTACTTCTTGTTCTGTTCGGTTTTCTCCAATTATTTCCATATTTCCTACTTTCTTCTGTATATGAAATAAATGACAACATTTAATTCCTTCCTCCCAGAATTGTTGCCATTCAGATTTAATTTTGCTCTTAATAATTGATTTTATTTCAGATTTGCTATTCGCTATTTCCATATTTCCAGTTTGTTTTAAAGACATCTTTGCTAAATGATCTGCCTTCTATGTCTTTATGAGCAGGTATCCACACAAACCTAATCTTTATCTGAGTTTGTGCCATTCTAAATATAAGTTCATAAATTTCATATTTCAACTCCATACGACTTTCAGATGAAATATTTAAAATAGAAATTAGTGATTATAATGAATCTGAACATATAAGAACTTCTTCAATTCTATTTTGCTCTACCCAGTTTAAAGCCGACAGTATCGCTAACATTTCCACTGTATACAGATAAATAGATTTAGTTTAGGAATAACAGAAGCAAATCCTGTTTTATTTGAAACTAAATCTTTTGAACCATCTGTATATATTATTGTAAAAAATTTATACATATTCTTAATTCTGTCATTTACAAAACTTACACCCAGTTATTATCTTTATTAACTTTAATTTCTTTATAAACCTCTAGATCAACATTCACATAGAGAACAACCAAAAAGATGTAATTGGATGAAGCACCGCAGCACATTATCTCTTTCCCTGTATATCTATTTCTTTAACGCATTAATCTGCTGCCCAGGCAGAACAGTCTATTTTAGCTTTTCCACTCTCCCAGCAGGGGCTCAGGATTCTTACTGCAGGATTATTCTCCTCCTTATGTCCCTGAAAACTCACACATTAATTTAACATAACTTGTTTTTGTCTTAAATATAAAGGATCTCCCCCATTTCCACCTGCACTGCCAAAGATGGAGAAGTCTTCAAAGCTCCACAGTATTCTCTCAAAGCTTGATTCTGAATTACTTCTGATTTTTTAATCATTGTTTTCTCAGCCGGCCTGTAAATTAAACATCCACTGATCTGATCAAAGCAACATACATCCTTTTTAAATTCATTTTATTTGCACCCCAATCTAATCCTGTTAAACACCTCATTATATTTATAACTCTTTTACATTTCCCTTCAGTATACTTTACATGATCAGCCCATAAAAGCTTGGAATCAAACATGATTCCTGAAAAACGAAACTGACTTTTTCTATTTTTTCCCCAAACATTTTTATATGAATTTCCTTAATTTTCTTCCTACTGAATACAACCGTCTTTGTTTTACCTACTGAGAATTTAACTCCCCAGTTATAAGCCCAACTTTCAACAGATTTAATGGTATTTTGTATTTTCTGATACACTAATCTTACATTTTTACCTTTCCTCCAAGGCTCCATAATCAGCAAATCATGACATCCTGATCTACTCCAGTAAAAACATCATTAACCATGATTTAAAATAATAAAGGACTGATAATACTTCCCTGTGGAGTTCCAGTATCAATTTTATATTTCTCAGATCTCGTTACTCCCATCTGTACCTGTATAACTCTATTTAACCAAAAATCTTTAATCCAATTATAAACTCTTCCTGTAATCCCCATTTGATATAATTTTATAAGCAATTCATCTTTCCATACCATGTCATATGCTCAATATCACACAATACTGCTGCCACCACTTCCTTATTAATTTGAGCTTTTCTAATAACTGATTCCAAACACACAACTGGGTCCATTGTCCTCCTTCCTCTTCTAAACCACTTTGACATGAAGTCAAAAGTCCTTTACTATCTACATAATATGTAATCCTTTCCGTTATCATTCTTCGCATCATTTTTCCTAAACATGAAGTTAAAAGTGAACTTAGTAAGTGTGTTTGTAACTTGAAGGGTTTGTTGGATCCTTTCCTGGTTTATTAATTGGCACAATAATTGCTTCCTTCCAATTAGTAAGTAATCTTCCTTCTTTCCAGATCTTATTGTATAAAAATAAACCTTTTCTCCAGCTTGATTCCCTAAGTGTTTAAACATAATATAGCATCTCTGATCTTTCCTGGTGCTGTTAATCCTGATCTAAATATTGCTCTCTTCATTTCTAGCATAGAGAAAGAAACATCCGTCACATTACCTGGAGTTGTTTCACCTTCTAACATTAAATCATTTGCTCTTCTTGTCTGCTCCCTCCTAAATGTCCCGTGTTCTGTTAAGTTATCTGAACTATGGATCTTTGGAGATGTTCGTGCCATTACTTCTTCTTTCTCTTCATTACTTGCTGCTGTTCCTTCTCCATCTTTTAGCATTGGGAATGTTCTCTCCTGTCTATTTCCCCTCATTTTCTTAATCATTCCCAACACGTTAGCTAGGAGTTGTTCTGCCTATTGAAATCACAAAAATCTCTCCATTATATCGTTTTTGCTTCTTAATAACTTTCCTTACCTCTGCTTGATCTTTTTTATATTCAATTACATTTTAAAAATGATGTGTTCTTTTCAATATTCTAAAAGCTCGATTTCTTTTCCTTATTGCTTCACTGCACTCGTGTCCACCAAGGCATGTCTTTCTTTTTGTTCTTACCTTTACTTACAGGAATTGTTGTTTTTGCTGCTTTAAATATAACTTCTCTAATCTTTCCCTCTATGCTTTCTATATCTAGCATTAGATTAATTTCATCCATGTAGTTCTCACATATATATGTAAATATATCCCATTTTGCTTTACTAAATATCCATCTTTCCTGCCTTTCTACCACCCCCTTCTTTATAGAAATAAGGATTTTACTAAATATTGGAAAATGATCACTGCCTGTTGTTGTTTCTTGCTTTATTTCCCACTCACATAATCCAGATAAATCTCTGGACACCAGAGTTAAATCTATAGCTGAGGAATTTCCTGCTCTAACAATTACTTTGACCTCCCTTATTTCCCCTCCATTCCTTCTTCAGACTCATTTCCCCACTTTTCCTCTCTTTTCTGCACCTGCTGACGCTGAAGTATTTCCTCTTTTTGGACTCATCCTGTCACTTCTTGATGTTTCTCTGCTCCCTTCACTTTCTCTGTCTGTACTACTTCCCCTCTGTGGCTCATTCACAGCTCAGCTGTGTCTACCCGCCGTAGTCTTTGTCCAAAGGTCTTTCACCAATCCAGGCGATTTCCCGACAGCATCTTGATTATTTCCTTGATGCCGACCTGCAGAAGTCCAAGATAGTCCTATCTCTTTATCTTCATCTCCGTCTCTTTCCGTTCTTCATTTCTACTTTTTAACCATCAGTCTTCCAGTTTCTGGTCAAGGATCAAACCTTGGTGGCGCTCAGCTATCAACGCCTTCCATCTCCCCACCAATAGAAACTCACTTAGCTTGGAGGTTTTAAAGCGCTTTCAGACTTTAAATAGTTTTCCTTCTTCGTTTTTTAACGTTTTCCTTCCCTGCTGTTTTTTTACACTCTAGTTTAACAAGTTAGTTTTGTTTCCTGCCTATTTGCCATAAGAACAGAGTTTGATTTACCTGTTGTCATTGTATCTTCATTCCCTAATGAGAATTCTGCAATTAAATATTAGATTTTATTTTGTTTGAATATGGTTGAATTTAAGTGATTGTTGTAACAATTGAATAATTGGTTATAGAGGCTTTTCTGTGACTTCTTTATGTAAATGTAACACAAAATAAATACAGTAATAACAAGAGATATAATAAAGCCTCTATATTTAACATTTATCTCGAGGAAAATGATTGCAGAAAAAACATCAGTAACTGAAAAAGGAAACTAAATAAATAAATAATAAATAAATAAAAGCAACTTTGGCAGCCAAACATTTAAGCAAGCAGCGCAGTGTCCTCGCAGCCGTCACGTGACCTGCCGCTCCAGAACTAACGGGGTTCTGAGTAGCGTCCGAACCGGACCGAGCCCGAGCTTTGGCCTGTTAACCGCCCGCTAGGAGGATGAGCTAGGCGGTCCAGAGGCGTTTCTGCTCTCAGGTCAGTCTCACCTATCCAGGTGTGAGACGGTGATGCTGCACAGCTAGCTGTTAGCAGGCGGAGCTAACAGAGGGGCTAGCTGTTAGCAGGCGGAGCTAACAGAGGGGCTAGCTGTTAGCAGGCGGAGCTAACCGAGGGGCCAGCTGTTAGCAGGCGGAGCTAACCGAGGGGCTAGCTGTTAGCAGGCGGAGCTAACAGCGGGGCTAGCTGTTAGCAGGCGGAGCTAACAGCGGGGCTAGCTGTTAGCAGGCGGAGCTAACCGAGGGGCTAGCTGTTAGCAGGCGGAGCTAACTACGGGGCTAGCTGTTAGCAGGTGGAGCTAACTGCGGGGCTAGCCGTTAGCAGGCGGAGCTAATCGCGGGGCTAGCCGTTAGCTGGCGGAGCTAGCCGTTAGCTGGCGGGGCTAGCTGTTAGCTGGCGGAGCTAACCGCGGGGCTAGCTGTTAGCTGGCGGAGCTAACCGCGGGGCTAGCTGTTAGCTGGCGGAGCTAACCGCGGGGCTAGCTGTTAGCTGGCGGAGCTAGACGCGGGGCTAGCTGTTAGCTGGCGGAGCTAACCGCGGGGCTAGCTGCTTTCTGTGAGACTTAAGTCTTTGAATTGTGCCGTGGATGGTTCTGCGTGGACATTAGTTTTATTGTTATTATTATATCTGAGTATTCCACATGAGCTCATCGCTGATTTTATCTTTGTAAATCACCAGGGGCCTTTTAGTCTTCTTGCTAACAGAGCGAACCGAACCTGGAACCATCGCAGGAACCAGGGGGAGATGTGATGTGGGTCCAGATTAATCGGTTTAGGCGAGTTCAGAGTCTAAAAGCTGTTAGGTTTGGGGCTACAGTTCATTCATAAACCTGAGCAGTAGCAGCTGTGTTTCTGAGCTAGCATAACAGAGCAG
This sequence comes from Orestias chungarensis, assembly GCA_032876305.1. Taxonomy (NCBI): domain Eukaryota; kingdom Metazoa; phylum Chordata; class Actinopteri; order Cyprinodontiformes; family Cyprinodontidae; genus Orestias; species Orestias chungarensis. The sequence continues at coordinate 938,442 of JAVLVB010000265.1, forward strand.
TGTTGTTGTTTATCTGACTGAGTTGGTGGTTATTTCATTCATTATTGATGAAAAAGCTGAGTTAACACCTCAGTATTACAGAAAAGAAAAACTAAACCTGCAGTTTCATATTATCAAAACTGTCAGCAGTTGATCAGAAACACAGTTGAGATGCAGCAACCTGGCTATTTTATCTGTTCACCTGCACTGATGAGCTAAGTATAGTTACTGTCTTTTCCAGTCGATCGAGCTGCTGGCGACTACAATCAAGGGTCAGTTTATTTACATGGTGCCAATTTACAACATCTCCTCTGGAGTAACTCGTAAAAACTGGATAAACAAATCAGATTAGAAAGTTCCACTGTAAGGAAACCCAGCAGGTTCGTTCTCTCCTGGGTCAGAGCAGAGAGACGAAAGCTGTGTTCTCGTTTCTCACCTTTGACCTTTCAGCATGTGGGACGTAAAACTCCAAATGGATAATTATGACGTAGAGACAAAAAAAGAAAACCAGAAAGTTTATGACTGCGATGGCGGCGTATTAGCGATGGGTCGTGGTTCCCGTCAGTTCGGGGTGCGTTCCATTTCCCAGCAGCGACGCCTGAGCGCTCAAACATTTCTCACCTGTAGTCTTCTTCGGTGGTTCTGTGGAGGAAAAGTTCTGCTGATGAGTGACTGTCCTGTCTTCCAGGGTTCCGGAGCTCAGCAGCAGGATGCCCATCCCACCCCCTCCGCCCCCAGGGGGACCCCCTCCCCCGCCCACCTTCAGTCAGGTAAGGTCCGCCACAAACACTCGTCTTGTTCAGTTTCCATCCACCGGCCGTCTAACGACTGCGGCGTTTCCTCCTCCCACCCTCAGGCCAACACCACCCCTCCCAAGCTGAACAGGGAGGAGGTGAAAGGTCGCGGCGCCCTGCTGTCAGACATCTGTAAAGGCACCAAGCTGAAGAAGGTGGCGGCGGTGAATGACCGCAGCGCTCCTGTGCTCGACAGTAAGACTCAAACACCAGAGAGCGAAACACCTCCCACAGAGCACCCATACATTCGCTTATACCAGTACCTACACCAGAGCCAGCCCAGACAGCAGGGGGCGCTGTCCGAGCAGAAGAAGAAGGCTGGAGAAGCGAGCTCCTCCCCGTCCCCCGACAGTAAGACCTCTGTGTTCTGAGATGACTTAGGCCGGCTGCAGGCGGCTGCGCTCGGGTTTAATCAGCCGCCGAGCTCCCTGTCCACAAACGGGGAAGGGGAGGGGCTAAACCCTGGTCACATGACCTCATGTTGGGGTGTTTCCATAGAAACCGAAACGGCGGCTCAGAAACTGACGGCTTTGCTTTACCTGCTGTTGGTCACGTGACCAGACTGATTATGTGACCTGGTGTGAACTTGAAGGGGCTGAAGATAGAACAATAATAATAACGGCCTGTTACCGTGGTAACGGGATATGCTCAGTAAAGTCGTTCAGCGTCGAGAGTCGACCGTATTGTTGCAAGATCGGAACAAGACGAAGGAAGCTGAGAAAAAAAAAGAAAGCTAAAGTCTGCACCGCTCGCTTCGGACATTGTTTATCACTTCTGGCTTCTTCTGCTGCACGATTACGACGACAGCAGAAGTCGGATAAAATGCGACGTGACCCTTTTGAAATGATGAAACGCGTTTCTGATTCAGAACCAAATATGGACGTGTCAACACTCGGATGTTTGAGAATCGAGACGTCGTTTATCACCCGGCTGAGCAAATGTTGAACGTTGAGCTTTTGAGGCGCA
>JAVLVB010000265.1:957541-971732 GCA_032876305.1 Orestias chungarensis
CAGTGGAAATTAACACCATGCTGTCTGATGATTTTACCAATAGGGAGCATGTATATAGTAAATAGAATTGGGCCAAGTACAGAACCCTGTGGTACTCCACAAGTAACCTTACAATGCGGAGAAGATTTGTCATTTAGATGAACAAACTGGGATCTATCAGACAAATACGATTTAAACCAGCCTAGTGCTGTTCCCTTGACCCCCACAGTGTGTTCGAGCCTCTCAATAAGGATATTGTGTTTGACTGTGTCAAAAGCAGCACTGAGATCTAACAGAACTAGAATAGACACGAGCCCATTATCTGAGGCCATGAGAATATCATTAGTAACTTTAAAGAGGGCCAGTCAGATTCGATTGGGAAATTGACTGGAGCTAAATCTGGAAAAACCTTAGGGGAAAATATTCAAAGGTGTACTATCACCTGAATTGGGTCCAGCTGTAATCCGGATTAGAATTTAGAACCACTCTATTCTGAGCGCTCAAGTAAAAAACTTTAGATTTTTTTGTCAACAGGGATGGAAACATAATTTTTTTAATCTGAATTTCTGTGTTTTTATTCAGAATAAACCTCAAGCTCTGATTAAATTTGCATTCCGATTATTAAATGTAAAGACCCAAGATTGGGGTGGAGGTTCCAGACTGTGGCATATTGTGATGGTTTAGATAGGAGCAGATTCCTGGATTATAATCCAGATCATAGAGTCTGAAAGCAGTCCGGCTAAATTAGTTAAAAAGAATACTTTGTAAATGTGTTAAAGGGTCCAGAGGTAATCTCAACACGAGGATATTCTGTTGACGTCTGGAGTCCATTGCTAAGCTAACAGGTTGCGGATCACACCCTATAGTCTAGACGCCTTGCTTGAAGAAAAACTGCTTTACTAATTGCTAAACCTGCTATAAGTTTACTAGGCCGCATTGTTATTGTCAGACCGCTACTTATTAATTGGTATAAATGTGTGCCAAGGGGTGTGAATACTTCTAAAGCCACTGTGTGAATGGTGACAACTATTCCATAAACTAGCATGAAGCTAAGCAGTTATGAACCATTTAGTTCTGCACAGGAGAGCCGAGGAGACCGGTCAGTCCAGGTCGTCTTGATTCTCTCCTGGTCAGACAAGTCCAGAGGAAAACCAGCAGGAATGTTTCCTCCATCGTGTTTTTATTTACTTTTTCCACGTTTTAGTGAAACCGTCGTTCGGCTCTGGGGTTTATCCGCCCATCGCCTACCAGTGCTTCCAGTCTCACAGCTTCAAAAGGAGGCGTGAGGTTCTCAGTCCAGTCCTGTAAACCAAACCTCCTCTCGGTTCTGGAGGTTTCCTCTAATTTGTGAATTTGAACTGGCCCCGCCCCCTTTAAAACCCAAAAACACGTCACCTATTCAGGTAGGCTGCAGGAGCTCCGCCCATCAGTCAGTCCGGTCATGTGACTTCACAGAAACCGGTCAGGTGACTTTTCTTTATTTTTTCCTAACCTGCTCAGGTGAGTCCAGGTGTGACGCTCCTGCTGAAACACAAAAGGCTGCAGGATGATTCAGAACCGCCTGGCTAAGCTGAGGTTCTGCTGGCACGCTGGCTTCACTGCCGTTCTGTGTGCAGCTGACTCACCGTAACTGATCTTATGCTGCGTTCACACCAAAAGCATCAAGAGCGTCCAGTTTACATGTAAAGTCCATGTAGACGCGCGTCTTGGAGCGCCAAAAAGTCTCGCAGACCAGAGCGTTTGGAGCATCTGACGCTTCTGATGCCCAAAACGCCCCCATCGCTCATATTGGAAAAATTAAACTCGAACCATTTGAGATGTTTTGGTGTGAATGTAGCATTAGTCTGTGAGAAGGACAGTTGGTTCTATAACTCCCATCTAGAACCAGGACCTGGGATTTCATGCTGGGCGGTCCAAACTGATCAGAACCAAAGTAAAGTGGACAGATTATACAGTTCAGTTGATTTTCACTGTTTTCATGGATGAAATAGAGGACCAGAGGACCTGTTGAAATCAGAACCCACTTTGGGTCAGAGGTGTCCAGGAGAACCCACCGAGGTCTGGCTCAGAAACGCATCACTTCATTGATGCTCAATAGATTTTTGTTCAATCAATGTTTCTCTTTTTTTGAGAGAGAGGCTTAATTTTGGTTCAGATGGTCAGCTGAAGCGGGTTTGTCTTGTTCTGTCCAGCTGAACATTTTCAAGATGGCGGAGGCACCAGAACTTTTCTCAGAGCAGGAGCTGACGTGCTCCATCTGTTTGGACCTGTTTACTGACCCGGTTTCTACCCCCTGTGGACACAACTTTTGTCAGGTAATGTCCCCCCCAAGGTAAAACGGTCGTCCAAGAGTTTCCCTCTGACTGACCTTTGACCTCTGTGTCTCTGCAGGTGTGCATCGGCGGATACTGGGCGTCCAGCTCCGTCTGCACCTGTCCTCTTTGTAAGCGGCAGTTTGACGACCGTCCTCAGCTCAGCATCAACAAGGTCTTCGCTCTGATAGGGGACAAGTATAAACAGACCCGCTATGGCGCCACGGGGTTCTCTGCGCCGGTTGGGAACGGGTTTCTGGACGCCACAGAGGACGGCAGGAGCACGAACCCTTTCCTGTCTCCGCCTCCAGCGGCGGCAGCTCAGGAGGACGTTGTGTGGTGCGACGTCTGCTCGGGTGTGAAGCAGCCGGCTGTCAGTTCGTGCCTCACCTGCACCGCCTCCTACTGCAACGTGCATCTGCAGCCTCACTACAACACTCCTTTCTACGCCAAGCACCCACTGATGGACCCCCAGGAGGCCCTCAGGGGCCGCACCTGCTCCAAACACCGACGGCTGATGGAGGCAAGGCCAGTTTCTGTATCTCAGCCTCCAACAATGTCCAGGAAAATCCGTTTCAGTCTCAGTTTCCCTACTTTTGATTCTCCTGTTCCCCCAACATTTAAAGACATTCCACCATCAGTCGAAGAAAAATTTCTAGGTGTTGCTTCCTCTTGCCAAACACATTTCCAACCGTCTTAGTTAGGGATGGGTCGGTCCAGCAGCGTTTCCCTGCTCTTCTTCAGCCAGGCCTTAGGAATGTGAAGAAGATGTGGTGCTGAAGGCAACAGACACTGCTCTGTATCTTGGTTTCAGTTTGACCTGCTTTGCAGACGGGACCAACGAACGACTCCCTCTCCACGCTTTCCAGGACGAACTTTGTTTCTAGTCAGTTTGATTTCCAGATCTTCATCACCTTCTCTCAGGAATAGAGCAGTCTCTTTGGGAAATTGTTCCTAAAATACAGAAATTGATAGCTTTAGCCTAAACAGATGAAGGTGTTTGAGAAAACTAAACCTCAGATGAGGCACATTACTATCATCTTGTCTGTATCTGGCATCAAGCCCCTTGCAGCAGATTCTTTAGGTCTTGTCAGTTGTAACCGATATGTATCAGATGTATTTTCCAACAGATGCTTGATCCCTGATCTGCAAAAGTTTGAGCTACAAAAACTCGTCTGCTAGGCCTGACCACAGGACTGTTCTCTGCTTAAACTTGGCAACCAAGGCTGGCTTTTCCTTCCATTGACCAGAGCTGAATAGAGACACCCCCGTGTGTCTGAATTTCACAGCTTGGTTATTGTTGGACCCCCAGATATTTTTACTTCCAAGATTTCATGCTTTCACCAACCTTGGGGAAACTATGTCCATTGCCTAAAGCTATGTTCACACAGCAGGAAAATGTGATCCATATCCAGCTTTTCACAGCAGTCATCCATCCACAGACAGAAGCGTCAGTTGTTAATCACGTAAACATTGCTGTGGGACTTCTACATTCTTTAGAGAAGACCGATATCGGTCGCATTTAATTAGCTTAGTGAACGACCATCCCCTGCTTTGTAAATGTAGCTCATCATCTTCAGTGTTCATTTACTGTTTGCTGTCATGTTATTCCTGATTAGTTTGTTTTTGTCTACGGTCTTCTATTTTCCTCTAGTACCGCTTAACCTGCATTGAGCTACCTTCATGTTTTCCTGCTGCCAGGTTTTTCTGAACATGCCTGTACATACATAGAAAAACATCGTTGTGTTCAGTTTTGTCTTTCTGTCTCCAGGTCTTCTGCAAAACATGCCAGCATTGCATCTGCGCCATCTGCTTCCTGCACGAACATCGCTCTCACAAAACCGTTTCTGTCCAGACTGAGAGACTTGCAAAACAGGTAGAAAGGACAGAAACTGTGCCCTCCTCGCCTCCAGCTTGCCCTCCACATACTTCACAATGGTCGTCACATCAGTCTCGGTCTGTGTGTACAGAAACAGGTGGCGAAGACCGAGCAGGACATCCTAAACCGCATCAAAGAGAAGGAGATTCGTTTGAGTGACCTAAAGAGAACGCTTGAAAGCCTGCAGGTACGGTTTGCTCAATCAGTCAACTCTACAGCCTAAAATTTTCATTTTAAAGCGGAGGTGTCAAACTCCAATCCTCGAGTTCCAGTGTCCTGCAAGTTTTTGATGTGTCTCTACTTCAACACACCTGAGTAAAATAATCAGGTTATTAGCAGGATTCCACGGAACTTGACTGCTACTGAGGAGGTAATTTAACCATTTGAGTCAGGTGTGTTGGACCAGGGAGAAATTTAAAAGTTGTTGGACACCGGCCCTCGATCAGAACCTTTGGTTTAAATGTTCTGATCCAGTCCTTGGAGGGACTTGGAGGACGGATTTGACAATGTTTCTCAGGTAGTACCATAGATGGGTATTCTTGCAGTATGGGGTACCAGGCCCCTTAATACAGGCTGTTTGGTCGATGTATGACTGGTAATTGTAAAAGAAAAGCTGGCCAAAGTAGCTGGAAGGGAAGTCTTGTCCTCTTTGCTCTTCGTCGCTACAACCTGACCCAAGTTTAGCTAAAGATAATGAATGGATAGACCAATAAATCCAGTCTTTCATGTTCTTTTTGTTTTTCTTGTCAGGGAGTCACACTTTAGGAATCTGTCATTTTTGTCCAATCAAGCAGTTGTTCAGACTTTCTAAAGGTCTTTGGTGGTTATTCAGGGCTGGATCAGAACATTTTCTAAGTAATCTACCTATTGATGAATGAGAACCGTCTGTGTGATTCGGTGTCAGAACTACGCAGACAAAGAACGAGGAGATGTCGAGCACCTTCTGAACGACGTGTCTGCCTCGCTGGACAAGATCCGGACTGAGGTGGTGGGTGGAATCCAAACCCAGCTGGAAGGTGTGATGTCGAAGGGGAAGCAGAGGGTAGAACGCCTGGAGGGAGACCTCAGCGACCTGACGGAAAGACGGGCCACACTTGAGGTCCAGGCCAGCAGTCAGGACCACATTAGCTTCTTGCAGGTAAGAGGTCAATGTCAGAGTTTAAGTTGTTAAATCATTACCCAAAAAGAGAAGTAAAATATGTTCTTTTCCTTATCTCAGAGCTTTGATGAGGCCACAGCTCCTCTGGACGAAAAGCCGCAGGTGTACATGGACGAAGACGCCGAGTTTTCCCTTCACTTCCAGCTGGATGATGTGAAGAGTAGTCTGTCCGATGTCAAGATCAAGATAGATGAAATCTGGATGGGTAAGGTCCACCCACGGACTTCCAGAGGTCCTAGAGGCTCCAGAGATTCCAAAGACCCCTGTAAGTCAAACATCGTAAAAGCTATTCCTCCGGGTACGAGGTCGTTCTGAACAGTTTCTGTTTCAGTATCCCCAGGTGACCTGATGCCGGCAGAGAGCATGATGAGTCTGAGGGGAAGCAAGGGGTCTCTAAGGATGAGTCAGTTGTCTCTAAAAGGTGAGACCGGGGTTTAGGTTTATGGTCCAGGATCCGGCCGGATCATCCTGAGATATGACCCTTAAACCTGTGTAATACTGGAGATGTTTGACTGTGGTTCCTTTTCTCCTTCAGATATAAAGAAAAGCAAGCATGTTACAGGTATGTAGAGTCAACAAACTTTAACCTTTTTAGTTTTCCACTGTAAACTTGAGCTTAACTTGAAACATGATACCATGACCTACGGGGAGCTCCTCTATAGCTTTAAATACAAGGTTACAGCTAGTAGTCTGTTTACTCGATAATTTTAAGTTAGAGTAAAGCAAAGCACTTAGGACTTCCGTTTTCTGCGCTGGAGCCAAATCGACGGGAAGATGTAGGGCTCCTGACTAAAAAGGTACCTCAAACAATGTATCGGTTTCTAACTAAATTAAAAAAACAAATGGAAAAGAAAGTGTGTTGAGTTGTAATTCAGTTGCCTGAAAACTATAATATGTGATTTTCAACCATCTACCTTAGCTAGTGTCAATGCAGACTAGTGTTGACGTTCCATTGCTCAGTAATTCAAGATCCATCTAGACACCATCCATTGTTACTTTTGTAAACATTGTCCTGCTTTGCAGTATCTATGTTACTGGTTGGCCAACTGTTGGAGCTTCTCTGGCCAGATCAGTGGTTCCTCTCTCAACTCTGCTCAAAATAGCCTCTGCAGGTTCTCTTGTTTTGTCTTAGTCAGTAAATCATCCACTGCTCCATGCAGGGCCCTGGAGAATAAATGAAGTTTAAATCTTATTCCGAGTTCTTTTTCTAAATGTTTTTGCTTCTTCTGTTTTAGGACTCAAGAAAGCCCGGATCTACATAGGTGAGTAGACGTCTGTCTGACATGATGGCTAGAAAGCACATATGTTCCCTATTGTTATCAGCTTTGAGATAGAGACATTTATTTCTGTTCAGTATTTCACCTTTATAATCCAGCGGAGACCTGATCGTTCTGATTGCATTTTCTTCTTTAGAGGATGTGACGCTGAACCCAGTGACCGCGTACCCATTCCTGATCCTGTCAGAAGATCGGAAGCAGGTGAAGAGAGGAGAGAAACTACAGTTTTTCAGAAACAGCAATCAGCGGTTCGACGTCTGGTCTTGTGTACTTGCCAAGGAAGGGTTTAACTCTGGACGTCACTACTGGGAGGTGAGGACCTATTGGGGTCTGGTTGGACACATTAGGTGGATGGGGTTTGAATCTTAAGAAATCCAAAATTTAGGATAAAATTTTAAATCTTGTCGTCTTTCAGATTCAAGTGAAGATCATATTCAATCTAGTGGTTCAGATGTTGCTGGGAATAAGGATGTAGATGTTCTGGCCTCTTGTCTCCAAGATCTCTTCGAGAGTCAGGATTTTGAAGAAAGCACAAGATGGGTTTATCATAGGTTGAGAAATAATTGGAAAAATTGTGTTTCATGGGGATTAGGTTGATGGAAAGGGTCCTGCTCAGTGTTTAGACTGAAATAAGTCATCTGTAATGAAATGGGCTTCATCGACAGAGATGCCCACATAGTTAAACACCTTCATAAGTCAAAATGGGTGCACACAGGCCTTGGTTTTTAATAGAATAGAGCCTGTAGTCTGAGAGCAAAGTGCTCTGTTAACAATGTATGGACAAATCAGATTTTTGCTGGGAACATATGGACCAATCAGATCTCTTGTTTGATATGGGACTTAAAAGACATGTCCTGATTAAAAAGAATAACATCAAGGTTCTTTACTTTACCAGAGGCCAATTTGATGCCATCCAGTTTGAAGGGCTGACAAAGCAATTTCTTTTTTAGAGGTTCTGGTCCAAAGATAACAACTTCTGTCTTTTCAGTGTTCAAGAGCAGAACGTTTAAAGTCATCCACATTTTTATGTCATTTAGACATGCCTGTTATCTACCAATCTGACTGGATTCATCAGGATTTATAGATAAATACAGTTGTGTATCATCAGCATAACAGTGGAAATTAACACCATGCTGTCTGATGATTTCACCAATAGGGAGCATGTATATAGTAAATAGAATTGGGCCAATTACAGAACCCTGTGGTACTCCACAAGTAACCTTACAATGCAGAGATTTGTCATTTAGATGAACAAACTGGGATCTATCAGATAAATTCGATTTAAACCAGCCTAGTGCTGTTCGTTTGATCCCCACAGTGTGTTCGAGCCTCTCTATGAGGATATTGTGATCGACTGGATCACACCTGAGATCTGGCAGTTTCGGCTTCATTGGTGATCTAAGTGGGGTCGACACTCCTGTCTGCTCCAGGGTAGAGGGCAAGAGTTTGTCAAAGACAAATCTGAGTCTGGTATACTCTGTTGATGTTGTTGACAGTGAGAGCCTTGCTGAGGTTAAGGATCCTAATCTACATCAGAATGATGGTTGGGATCTTGGGGGTGGGGTGGGGGATTGTCACTCTTACCTTTTTTAGATGATCAAAGGGTTTTGAAGGTTAGGATTTTTTGGTCTTAAGATCAAGTTGATAGGTCCACTTATTTGGCTAGTCTGGCCTTTGTTGGGGGCCAGCTTTGAGGTGTTTAGTTGCATTCTCATAGCTAAAGATCTGTTTGAAAGTCAGGATTTTGCAGAGGGGGCCTTAATCTTCTTGGGTGGTTATGTGTTGATGTTGCTGGGGCTTCAGATATGATTGAAGATCTGACTCTTGTTTGAATTAGGATCAGAATTATGCTGGAGATATCATGTATTCAAAGTTTCGTATCGTGTATGTTTTGGATCTGTGATGTAGGAATTTGACAAGAACAGGAATCCCCAAGGCTTTGTATCTGGGTTTCCCTGAAGGAAAGACCAGAATCGTGATCTTTTTGAGTTTGGGTTTCGTCTCTTGGTAAAGAGAACCAGGTATGCTGATCTTAAAGACACTGCTTTTTGCTTGCAGGTTTCTGTTGGAGAGAACAAGGACTGGAAACTGGGCGTGGTCAGTGAGTCAGCCCAGAAGAAAGGCCTGTTTGACATGAGTCCCCCAAATGGATACTACGCTATCTGGTGGAGTGGCAGCCAACTAAGGGCATTAACTACGCCACCTCTAACTAAGGTCTCAATCATACAACATTTCTGGCCTCATTACTATCTTGTGTACCTTTTGTTTTGTTCTTTTCCTCCACCCATTCAAACTTGTGTTTATGGTTATGCATTTAACAGATGCTTTTAAACAAAGCCACTTACAAAGTAGACACAATATTACACTTATCAATCTGACCATAAACTATCTAGAGGAAACTCCCTAGTCTGAGTCAGTGGTGACAGTGAAGAGATAGAGGGAAGTACAGAGAGAGTAGTTGAGGGGGTATAGAGGTCTGGGTAAGAGTTAGGATAGGAGGTGCTCTTTGAAGAGGTGGATCTACAAGAGTTTCTTTAAGTCAGACAGGGACGCTGCTGTTCTTGTGACGCTTGGTGGGACGTTTTTGGGCTGAATCAAGACCAGACGTGCCGCTATGGTCTGGATCATTTGTAAAGGTTTTACCGTATAGGCTGGAAGAACAGTCACGACATAACCGTAGACTGAACCAGGAGCTGGGTAGCATGTTGGGTTAGTTATGGTCGTATCTTTCTGATGTTTAGTATTGTGAAGCAACAAGATCGAGACATGAAGGCAACATGATCTTTAAAGGTCAGCTGGTCAACAAACATGACGCCCAAGTTTTTTGCTGCCTTTGGTGGATTCAGAGACAGAGATCCAGTCTGGATGTGAATGTTGTGATGTGTGGTCCGTTTGGCCGGAAAAAGAAGCAGTTCAGTTTTTGAGAGATTCGGTTGGGAGGGGATGGACTTTCATCTATGTTGATATGTCAGAGAGACAGTCTGAGATTCTTGCTGAGACTGTGTGGAATAGGGTGGAAATGAAAGATAAAGCTGGGTGTACTCGGCAAACTTGCTTTCGTAAACCTCTTAATTCTTTTCAACTCTTCTTCTTTGCTCTGGAATGTTGACAGTTCGTACATAAAGTCTTCTGCCATTCATATTTCTGCTCCGTCCGCCGTTCCACTCGTGCCACTCTATGTGTATTCTGCCTTGATGCAACCGTATCGTCATTCCTCTATTTTCCAGCACATAGGACAAGCAACCAATAACAAGTTTGCATGTGGAATTTCATGCTTGCACACATTGGCGTACACAAGTGGTCCAGCAATTCCACACAAAGTTCCAAAACATTCACCTTTTGTTGCTCAACCAATGAGGGGAGAGTATGCTGCATACGGCAGCCGGCAAGTCTTTTAACACAGGACAGCATAATTTTAGCTGTGTTCTACTTTCCTATGGTATGACACTTCATATAGTATCTAGAACTCAAGTCTTTCATCCACCACACTTGTATTTTGATTAGTTTTAACCTCATGTGGATGACTGCGATCAGTCTCTGTTGTATGGTGCTCCCCGTGAGTCCAGCCATTAATGGTCCAACACTCTCGGACGTTCTGTATGTATTCTGTGAGTTGTGAGGACGACTGAGCTTTCATAGTCAACTGTACAGAGTTGTGCCTTGAGTACCCTCTACTAGGGAAGACTAACAGTGCTGCAAGGGGAGTGGCAGTCACGTCTCACACTGATGAGGTCAGAAGTCGGATAAAATACGACATGACCGTTCAGACTGTGGAGGCTCAGTCCCTCCACTCACCTTCCATTCATCCATTTTCTGTACACCCTTGACCCCAACTGTGTCGGGTGGGTCTGCTGGCGCCTGTCTCCAGCTTACAATTGGTGACAGGCAGGGGTACACCCTGGACAGGTCGCCAGTCCATCGCAGGCTCTGAATAACTATTGCATACGTATTTAATTTCTACGCATAGAGGTGGAAAAAAATCAAAATTTTTGTGTATATATTTGTTTATGGGGTCAGAATAGCATTGATCAGATTATCTTGACAAAAAAATCTGATCTAGGTCGTGTTTGCCTGTTGTGTGAACTTCAGACCTGCTTGTATAAGACCACAGCTCCTTTCTTTGCACTCTGTCAGGTGCTCTTAACGTTTCTAAAGATGCCTTTTAACTCCCTCTGCCTATTTTCATACTTCTCCATCACCTGTGCTTGATGCACATAACGCATCAGTAGGACTCGTTCTTTGCAAGGACATTTCCTCCATTCCTCAAGCATCTTCTTATGTTTAGAAAATGTAATAAATCTGCAATCTCTGAAAGTTGAGGAAAGAAACTGACTCTGCTCCTGGTCACTCTCTCGTCTGAAAGGTGAAAGGTCACCACCCGAAGCTCCGACAGGTGGGCGTCTTCCTGGACGCGGATGAAGGTCAGGTCTCCTTCTACAACGTGAAGTCGGGCACGGAGATTTACAGCTTCCACACCAACGCGGAGTTCACCGAGAGGATGTCTCCTATGTTTGGCACCGGAGACAAAGAAGTTCCTCTGATCCTCGTCACCTCCCACCACCCTGCCTGAGCAGTTCCAGGGGCCGCGGTCAGACTCGGACCTCTGCTCCTGCAGAATATGGAGTCTCACCCTGAGGAAAATCACAGTAACCAGGCAGGATCAGAGGAACAATTTTCTCATTAAAGTTGTTAGAATGACGTAGCGAGTTACAACTTAAAATGAAAGATTTTATGTAAATAGTTTAGTGTTTGCTGTGTATGGAAGCCCTCTTGGGCCAAAATGTAAAAACCATTAGATTGGTACAAATAGAAATACGTGTTTTGACTGTTATTTGAGTGGAAATCTGAAGTTTTCCTGTTAAAATAAAACAAATGTGAGAAGATCCTGCAGGAATGTAAATTTTATCATTTTTTTCAATCTACAAAATTATCAAGTTATTAAAATATTAAAGTTTTTTTAATGCGTTTTTATTAAAGTATTTGAATTCATTGATTGACACACGGGAGATTTAACTATGGTCTTAAACGCAGCAACAGGCCTAGTCAAAGTTGAAACCAAGACCTGCCTAAAAAGTAACCGTCCAAGAAACGACCTGAGAGTTAAACGGTAATTTGTATAAAGGTGAGTGAGAAACTAAAAGACTGATCGTAACATTTGCTGTGATTATTTTAAAACTATCATCAGACAAAAGTAAAATTATGTACAAATTCTTCTGTTTTAAAGCAACACGAAGTAAATTTTCAACCTTCATGAAATATTTTCACAACTTTTGTGATCACATGTCGACTTAGAGCACATCACTGTTCATCCTTCACACAGACACTAGTAACAGAAATGTACTTAAATCCAACTGATAAGGATTTTACCTCTCTGGTGCTCATGGGAAATGTAGTCTTCCTAGCACTTGTGCCAAACTCGACCAATTCTTAAACTTCTTTAGTGTTGCTTTAAAAGATTACAGTGAAAACATTAACAATCATGAATGACATTTAACAACCAACCATAAATACCCAAATCTGAATCAGAACAAATACTCCAAAACTTGTGACTCTTAACACAAAAGATATTATATAAATCATATATAAAGTTCTTCTACTGAGTTTACTTTATGTTCAATTGATCTCCAAATAGCTCAGAGCAACAAACAAGTTTGTTTTGTTTCTCAAGGTGGGTGGAGTACCCAGAAATGTTACTCAAAAACTAAAGGATTAGAGAACTAACACTCCCCCTACAGGCAGAAAACGGAACAGCCTGAAACTCCTGACCTGGATTCAGGTCAGAATGGACCTCAAACGTTTTTAATGATTAAAATAATACTTTGTAAGATTTGTTTTCTATTGCCCCTCTAGTGTGAATGGCTTATATGGAGAGAGAAGCGTACACAATTAAAATAAATCACTTATAAATGTGTAAAAAGTTAAATGGAATGTATTAGTTCTAAAACGCAGATGTATTAATTTAATGATTTATTCAATTATGTCATGTTCCTAAAAAAAAAAATCTATCATTTTTGTGTGGGCGGAGTTGAAGCAGTTTCTGTAGAGACCCTGACGTCTGATTGGCTGCTTCACATAAAAAGAAAAGTAAACTTCCTCTCAGTTTGCAATAAACCTGAGTTCAATATTTTCTCTATATATGTGCAAATGTACAAATCCTCAATAAATTGTTGTAATTGGTTGGTTTACTCCAAGCTCTGGTGAGCATCTCAGACCCGTAAATGTCTAGTTTGGACTGAAATACCTCTGTTCGTCTGAGAGTAGTGATGATGATTATATCGGATATCAGTCCGATATCAGCAAACAAAAAACATCGGCCTGTATCTAAAGTCTCTGATGTTGTCACTCCAACACGTTGGTCTGTTCCAGCATTTCATCTGCGCGGTTTCTATCCAGCATCCCTAAAGCAGCGCTACTAACAACGTAGCCACAACTCAGTTGTTGGAAACTCTTGTTCTCTAATTGATAATATCACTTATGACCTTGTTTCATACTACAAAAAAATAATAAACGTATGAATGATTCATGCCAGTATTAGTACCAGTCAAAACTGATGACTGAGATATCGGTCTACCAGAAGAGATATTTATGGAGACCTTCTTTGAAAGCTCACCTGCTGGAGATTTCTTTGTTTTGCAGCTCACAAATAAACTCATTTGAATACTATTACAATCTTTACTTTTTGATAAACCAGGATGGATCAAATAGACTGACTATTTTCTTCTACAGTTCCTTCCTCCACAATCCCCATACCTGTAATCATGCCAGTGATTGTGGAGAGAAATGTGATCCAATATTATTGCAAGCAAGGAAAACAAAATACAACGAAAATGTAAAAAAAAATCTATCTAAAAAAGCTTTAAGGATAATTTACAGTGTATGTAATTGTTTAAGCCACATTTGTGGCATTAAAAATAAAACAAAACTGTCTTCTAGTCTGCACTCGGCTGAGTACATTAAATACTAACATGCCGACATTAATTATAACGTTATTACCATTGACGGCTGGCCAATAGAGGGCCCTGCTCCCATCACCCAATCAGAATCAGAATCAGAATCAGAATCAGGCTTTATTGGCCAAGTACGCTCACACATACAAGGAATTTGTTTTTGGTTACACAGATGCTTGCAGTGCACGAAAAATACAGTAAAGAAACATGTGTAACATTTAGCATGTGTAATTTATATTGTGTCGTTTTGTGCAGTTTTGTGCAGTATAAAAACTATAGAAGTTATAAAAATATATAAATAAATTGTTCAATTGTTCATGAGAATAATGGAAGTTGGAAAAAAGCTTCTCTGTAGCTGGTCGTACGGGTCTTCATGTGGCTGAAGCGTCGGCCTGATGGAAGGCACCGAAACAGGTGACGGCCAGGGTGAGACGGGTTAGTGATGATTTTCTCTGCACGCTTCCTGGTTCTGGAGGCATGCAGGTCCAGCAGTGCGGGCAGCTTTACACCGATGGTCCTCTCTGCAGACTTGATAATGCGCTGCAGTCTCTTGGTGTCGTGTTTTGTGAGAGCACTGCCCCACACTGTGATGGATGTGGTGATGATGGACTCTATGATGGCTGTGTAGAACTGCACCA
>JAVLVB010000265.1:991033-1001960 GCA_032876305.1 Orestias chungarensis
GCTGCGATAAGCGTCTGTGGACGCAGATCGACGTGAGCCGCCAGCGCTCCATCACGCCGCCGATGCTCAGCGGGATTATCCGCCGCCAGCCCGTCTCCCTCAACCTGGGACACACCAACATCTCCAAGAAGCAGCTCATGTGGCTCATCAACCGTTTACCAGGTGAGAGCGACTGACCCCGCCCCCTCTGATCGCAAAGTCACACTAAAGTTTCAGAACCGTCTTCTGACATTTTGTCCGCCGCCATCATGAGATGTGCGTCATAACTGTGCTGCAGAAGTCAGACTTGGTAAATCTGGGCGTAAATGACGTCCGAATCAAGCGGTGCCGAGTTTAGCTTTCTTTATTTCTCAGCTTCCTGCATCTGGTTCTGATCTTGTTCTGGTCGGCCCCCAGTAATTCATCCTCTGTCGCCCTCTGCAGGTCTGCTGGAGCTCAACGTTTCCGGCTGCGCCTGGCCGGCCGTCTCCGCTCTGTGTCAGGCCGTCTGTCCCTGCCTGAAGCTGCTGGACCTCAGCAGGATGGAAGACTTCAAAGACTCGCACCTGAGGGAGCTGCTGGCCCCCCCGCCCGAATCCCGGACAGGTGAGACCCCCCGCCCCCTTACACACACACACATCCAGAACCGTAGCGAGCTCTGAGTCTGTGCTCCGATTGATCCGTCAGCGCACAGCGAGAGCAGAGTGGGCCGGTTCCAGAACGTCACCGACCTGCGATTGGCCGGTTTGGACCTGACAGATGCGTCGTCCCGCCTGCTGGTGCGTCACACCCCCCACCTGACCCGGCTGGACCTGAGCCACTGCGTGAACATCACCGACCAGACGGTCCGGAACCTGACGGTCTCGCCACTGAGGGAGAGCCTCACACACGTCAACCTGGCAGGTAGGGAGGGCTCCGAATGACCCCGCCCACTTCCTGTTCCTCACCTGCCGTAACACAAAACACTTAAAATGTTTGAAAGCATGTTTTTAAAAACGGATTATACTTTAGAGCAAAAGAAACTAAAGTGGTTCAATTCTAACATAAAGGTGTTGACCTCTGCGTGCTGGATAGGACTAATCGCTGGAACAGGCTGATACTGAACTTGTATTCGATTTTGGGTCTGTATGTCATGTCGACTGTCAGAATCACCTTTAGGTCAAAGGTCATCAGCGGTTTTGAACCAAAAAATGAAACACAAAAACCAAAGAACACCTGTGTTTTCTTAACAATACTATTCCTGTGGGGACCCCAGCCTGGTCTCTATGACGACAGTTGCTGTTTCTGGGTCAGAGGTCAGGTGTAAGACTGTGGTGTGAGTCAGGTTAGGGTCAAAGGTCAAGCTTAGGCTGTATAGATTCATCACAAATTAATACAGGTCACTGCAAAGTCTGTACAAGGACACCTGAAGCAAACCTGAAGCTAACGTGAAGCCAACTTGACGCTAACCTGAAGCTAAACTGATGCTAACGTGAAGCTAACGTGAAGCCAACTTGAAGCTAAACTGATGCTAACGTGAAGCTAACGTGACGGTAACGTAAAGCTAACGTGACGCTAAGGTGAAGCTAACCTGAAGCTAACGTGAAGCCAACTTGACGCTAACCTGAAGCTAAACTGATCCTAACGTGAAGCTAACGTGATGGTAACGTGACGCTAAGGTGAAGCTAACGTGACGGTAACGTAAAGCTAACGTGACGCTAAGGTGAAGCTAACCTGATGCTAAGGTGAAGCTAACCTGATGCTAAGGTGAAGCTAACTTGACGCTAACCTGAAGCTAAACTGATCCTAACGTGACGGTAACGTGAAGCTAACGTGACGGTAACGTGACGCTAAGGTGAAGCTAACGTGACGGTAACGTGACGCTAAGGTGAAGCTAACCTGACGCTAAGGTGAAGCTAACATGATGCTAACGTGAAGCTAACATGATGCTAACGTGAAGCTAACTTGTGTGTTTTTGCCCAGGCTGCGTGAAGCTGACCGAGCAGAGTGTCCAGCTGCTGCAGTGCTGCTCCACCCTCCAGACGCTCGACCTCCGCCTCTGCCCCCTCCTCTCCGCCGAGTCTGGCCAGCTGCTCTCCTTCCCCTTCGTGTCCTCCTCCTCATCTTCTTCCTCCTCCACCGCCTCCTCCTCCTGTACGCCCTCCTCTTCCTCGGCCAGCACCACCGCCGCCATCGCTGCTATCTCCTCCTCGTCCGCCGCAGTTCATCCTGACGACAGAACAATGCTGAAGAACAGCTAAATCACATGACACCTGAATCAAGCCTCTAAGCCCCGCCTCCATCCTCGTTACACTACAGACAGGTGAGGAAGAGGAGGAGCAGCTGTCCTGCTGCTGAGAAGGAAGAGGAGGACTCTTGTTGGTGATGTGAAACATAGCTACCCTGAGCATGTACATATTTGTTCTCTGTACATTTATGGGTGTGTGTATATATCTGTAGTTTACTGTAAATTACCTTTGACCTCCTTGAACACTCCCCTCCTCCTCCACCAATCATGGCGCCGCTTGTCAGTTGCTGTTAAGGACAAAAACGAAACGCAGCACAAACATAAAATGTCAGTGTTTCCGTCTTTCTGGTTTAAACATCTTTGAAAAATAAAACTAAAAGTAACTTTTCAGCTAAATTTACGTTTTAAATCAATAATTCTGGATTATTAATAAATCGTTTAAATTCAAAAGCAGAACATTTATTTAAAATACGAGGCTTTTTTTCTTTCCTTTTTTTTCCTTTTTCTTGTTTTTCCTTTTTCTTCTTTCTTTTTTTTCCTTTTTCTTTTTTTTCCTTTTTTTTTTTTTTCCTTTTTTTTTGCTTTGTCTTTTTTTTCCTTTTTCCTTTTTTCCTCTCTTCCTTTTTTTCCCTTTGTTTTTTTTTGTTTGTTTTCCTTTTTGTTTCTTTTTCCTCTTTTCCTTTTTTTTCCTTTTTTGTTTTTTTCTATTTTTTCGTTTTTCTTCTTTCCTTTTTTTCTTTTTTTTTCCTTTTTCTTTTTTTTCCTTTTTGTTCTTGTTTTTTTCTTTTGGTGTTTTTTTGAGGCTTTTAAGTGAAAACGAGCTTCTAGGAAAGTTCCTGTAAGTTATTTTTTGTTTCGTTTTATGTGAACTAAGATGTTTGAACCAGGAACTTGGATTTTGTGTGTTTGTGGAGACGTTGATGTTCTCGCTCCCACATTCCCATCGTCTGCAGGTCCTTTCGGATCAGAACGAGAGTTCGCCGTCCTTCGCTCTGTTGAGTTTATCGTGTTTTTAAACTGAGCCTTGTCGGTTCCGGTCTGGTCCGGCTCACTGATCACGTGATTTTTTTTCTCAGGAGTATTTTGTTTTGTTGACTTTTAATTTATTCGGTGTCACAGCGGTGCTTCACCGACGGCACCCGACCCGGTTCTGCGCACCTGTGTTTAACCTTTGACCCGGATGTTGGGAGGAGTTTGGAACCAGAATCATATCGTCGTCTTTAATTTTCAATGCTGATTTCTTCCTCGGTCCTGTTCTGATCCGGATCTGATCCGGATTAACCAAGTCTGAACGGATCTCTGAATCTGACGCTGTCACAGATTCAGCTCTGATTCCAGCGTTGAAGAGATTCATGACACCAGTTACTGATTGATGTTTTTACGGATATTTAAAAGAAAACTAAATTATAAATCTCATCACAGATTCTCTTCTCTGACTCGTTTCTGGGCTGAATCTGCAGCTGAGCTCAAAGTTTTGGATCAGAACCGTTTTAGAAGCTGAACCGGACCATCAGAACCGCGCTGAATGTTCCGGTCCTAACCTTCTAGCCGCGTTAGGAACAGACGAGTCCGAGTCGGGTTTGGGTTCTGATCAGTGTTCCTGTTGTGTCTTTGAAGGCGGGTCAGAACCAGAACCTTCGTGTCTTTAAGCAGATTCTGGGGCGCTCGGGTTCGTCCTCTGCTGCTCCATCAGAACCAGTCCTCCTTCTGGATCTCACAAGAACCGGTCTGGTTCTTCCTGCTGTGACTCCCCTTGTCCACCAGGGGGCGTCTGCCAGTCCTCTGGTTCTGGTTCTGTTTTTCTGGGCTGAGCTGCTCCTGCTGTGGTGCGTTTAAGGTTCGCTGGGCTGTGGGAGCTTTGTGCTGCCGGGCAGGTGAGGCGGCAGCAGCACTGATGTGGGGGGGGAGGGTTCTGGTTCTGCTGCTGCTTTGTTCTGTTGGACCGTGCCGGTCTGAATGAATGTTGCGGCGCCTTCCGCCATCGTTGTGCCATAAACGGCGCCGCTTTTATATCCAGGTTTTTAATTTCGTTTTTTTTTACAGCGGGGGGGAACCCACTGGAAGCTGATTGGACGATCATATCAGTTTCAGGTCTTAGTATAATCTCAATGCACTGGATCATCCCGGCGTTCCCCGCTCCAGGTGTAGTTTTTGTTGTGAGAACGGGCATTTCCTGTTTACTTCTGTGTTCGGTTTGTTTTTCTAATTTTGTCCACGACTCTTCCAAAAAAAACCAGGAAGGTGGAAACAGACAAAAAAAGACCAACTCGAGGCAGCTACGTATGAATGACTACTGTACACTGATGAATAAAAGAAGCAATGGGTTCGTTTTTACACCTCTCTCGTCTTTATTCTGTCAGATCTGACTGATCCAGTCCAGCTTCTCCTGAAGACTTTCTGCTACATGTGGTGGAAAACACAAACCAAATATTAAAAAAAGGGTCTTATCCTGATAGTAACTACTTACTTTACTCATTTAGTTAACATGATCCGTTTTACTTGTAGCTGAGTACCAACAGGTTTCAAAACAAACAGAGCTAGAGTTGGAGCGAGATCGCCTCTCGCTCTATTATTTTCTACCTGCTGAGCCATTCAAGGATGGATTTAGATGTTCAATTAAAACAGTTTACCCTTTATTCTGTACCGACATTCATACTTTACCTGTTGTAAGAATGAAGTTTATATAAGTTTCATGTAGAAAATGTAATTTTATTTCTATTGTATTTTTATCTGACATGTTTTTAAAACGATCAGAGCTAATAGAGCTGATCTGATGTGTTCAGTAATTAAATTAAGTCATTTTTTAAAGCAAAACTAAGTAACTTTTCAACTTTCATAAAATGCCTTCATAACATTTGTGATCATACGTCGATTTACAGCTCGTTGAGTGACGCCTCTGTCATGACCTGAGGGGTCCGTATCTCTTTAACCGGCACTAAGACAATTTAAGGAGGGTGGCAGGAACCCTGCCTTCCACACATAACTACAAATGTGCTGACTGCTTTACTGCATACGTCACTTCCCCCGTTTCTTATCTCCAACATCATCATCTGACATTGTTTCACCACCATTAGATTCATCACCTCATCACTATTCATCCTTCACACAGACAGTGGAAACAGAAATGAACTTTGATCCAGGATCAGGATTTTACCATGCTAGGCGCTGGTGCTCATGGGAAATGTAGTCTTCCTTTAGGATAAAAACCCTCCCCTTTTTGTCCACAGTGGCCGCTAAAATCAACCAGAACTGAAACTTCTCTAGTGTTGCTTTTAATTTTGAGTCATTTCTTGGGCGGCTGTAGCAACTCTACACAATAATCCGTCCTTAAATCTGCTTAGTTACAGACATAACAAATGTGGGATTTAATTGAATTAATTTCCACCAAGAATCTCTTTATCATATGATGATAATTAAAACGTCTTTCTCCTTTTATCAGGTTAGAAACTTTGTGCTTCTTTTTCTAAATTATATTCAACATTTTCGTCCCATAATGGAAAATTTTAAAGGTTGTTTTTATTTTACACCTTTCTGACATTTTGTCAGATTCAATTTTTTAAACCCTTTCAAACAAAAATATAAAACAAAGCGAGAAAATCTAATTCTCAAATGTTTTATCTGATCGAGGGACGAAGCAGGTAATGTTCAGAACAATAATCCAAAGCATGAACACTGAAAGTTTTATTTAAAAATCACTTGATGACGGTGTTAGAGAGGCCTAGTCAAAGTACGAAAGCTGGGGCATGCAGTGCTTTAAAACTCTTTACATACTTTATAAGTTTGGGTCCTAAATATAACAAATTAATTGTTTTCGTCTTTGAATTTCAATTGTTTAGTTCAATTATATATAAATTAAGATGTTTTATGTAACAATTTAAAAGAGCAATTTTATCCCAGTATTGACTATTTAACAAAAAAACAGCTTATTTACTGTTACATTGATTCATGGTGAAGAATTTTATTATCTTTAAGATGCAGGGAAACTAAATAAAACATTTTGAAAATTAAAGTTCCTCATAAATGATCATTTCTTTTATTTTTTCTTAAATCTATTTTTGGATTTTGTTTGGTAGAAAATTTGTTTTTATATGAGCAGAAATTTTAGAATAAAGGACAAATTAGTTAAACTTCCATTATTTGACATATTTAAATAAAGATTTATGTATTTTCATTTTCATTAGAGATTAAAGGAAGAAAAAAATCTGATTCATGTACGATTTCCCGGCAATACTTCATAAACATTAAAGGCCTTTTGTTCAGCAATTACTTAATGTTGAAAATCAAGAGTATGATTTATTTATTTCCATGACAAACTTTCATCAATGACAGAATCTAAAGCTTCTTTTGTGTGTTTGCGTCTCGATTTCTTGAACATGAAATTATGCATCAGCACGTTTTTACTGTTCCGAATAATCAGTGCGACCAATTTTTGCACCGTTTCATATCCTGATAAAATAAGTATACATAAAAAAACTGTACTTTACGGTAAAACTTTAACACAGTTTGAGTTGTTTTTATTGAATTATTACATTTAATTGCCTTTAAAATAGTGGCAGAAATATTTTTATAGATCTACTAAAATACAATAATCTTAATTTCATTTTGTTCACCGTAAAGTGAGAATATTAGACTGATTATAATCAAATAAAACACACTTAGATTTTAAATAGATCAGATGAAAGACATTTTTTATTTAAAAACAGAAATTTGGGATCCATTGAACATATGTCATATATCTGCTTTATTATTTTAGAACCTGGTTGTAAATTCTGATTTAATGAGACATAATTTTGTTTTTCTTGTAAGTATATTTTTAATCAAATAAAATGTATCCATAATAAGTTTTGAATAATGTTTGCTTTGAAAATAAAATATCAAAATATTTGAACGTTTACAAACAGAAAACAGCCTATTTTAAGTGACTCTAGTCTGCTTTGAGATTAGGGCTGCAACTAACGATTATGTTCATAATTAATGTGTCCATTATTTTACGATTAATTGCTTTTTATTATTCATTTGATTTTGTCTTTACATTCCCATATAAGCTATTAAAACAAATTTTCATTAAGAAAAAGGAAAAGTTCACTGTAATTTATTTAACTTTGTTCAAATAAGGAACAAATGAGCTCAACAGTGTAAAATATTTGCCAATTTCTATGGAATAAAACACAAAAATTTGGTAAAATATTAAAAAACTTTTTGGGTTTGTTATTGTCACTTCAACTCAGACATGTTTTGGTCTCAGATGTTCACTTAAAGAAGACTTTCCTACATTTTGCTGCTCCGCCATCTTGCTCAGGGCAAATGTGTTTATGAGCCATGCGCTAGCAAAACAAGGCTAACGATTGGATCATTACTGCCTCCTATTGACCGCAGATATAACAGATTGTGTTAAAAATAGACGCTTACGGTAAAACGTGATTATAAAGCAACTAATCGACGACTAATCAACCATCTTTATAATCAATTTTAATTGATTAAATTGATTAGTTGCTTCGTCTCTATTTAAGATAGCGGTGACCAACGTGGGTTTAAACATTTCTCACGATATCTGTTGTTGCTTGTGAAAACGATAACAGTAATGACAACAAACACAAATATTGCTCTTTAAAATCAGCCTTTGTACGAAACCAGTTAAATATTCAAATGATTTCTATCTATTGAACAAAAATAGCAGTTATTGATTTATTTTTTAATTGCCCCCGCTCTCAATCAAAAATGTTTTTGCGCATGGGCCAAACAAATCAATCCCATTTGGAGACACAATTGTTTGCCTAAACTTTTTGAATAAAATAAAGAATAACTACATATATAAGAAACACGATTTTATGTTTTTGAAAGATGTTTTTAAAAATAAAAAACATTTGCATAAAAAGGAGGAAGGACATTTTTATTGTAAAGATGTTTATATACGTGGAGCATCATGTAAACGATGACGGAAAATAGATCTACTTTTGGTTTACTGGGGTCACGTATTAGTAGAAATGCAGCGCAAAAAACTTCTCAAACCTGAGTTTGTTTTAAACTGACAGGCAGCATGTTGGAGCATCTCTCTTTCTTCGGTTCTATGAATGTTTTTCTTTCCTCTGTTTCTGGAACGAACTTGTAAGTTTTTGTGCAAATATAGGAGGAGGTTTAAACCATCCCATCCATTATCATCACTGTGAGATCGCGAGCTAACCAGCTGGATGCTGGAGATTGTTATACAAAGAAAGATTATTCCTAACACAAAAACACGAGAGGATTCTCATCTGACACTACAACAACAGAGAGCTGTATGTGTGCTGTAACACAGACTGCTAGTGGAGATCCTCCCACCTACTTTGCATCCACAACAAATCCTTGAAGAGAATCTGATCATTTGAGTTATGACTACATTTAACTTCCTTTGCGATTAATAAAGTATTTTTGAATTTAAATTCTATTTGATATTTTAAATGTGCTTCTACTTAATAAAACTACAGATTATTTTGGTTAGGATTGTATTCAGTAAAGAACGATTACAGTTTTATTTATTAATTCATGGAGTGAAATTCTCCTCCTCCACAGCAGGGGGCGCTGGTGGTCACGTGTTTCCGCTTAATTAAATAAGGCATAGTGACGCCGTACGTGCGTGCGTCAGTGCGTGATATCCCTCCGCGTGAGAGAACCGCGCGCTCCTTTCCCTCGCGAACGGGCGGCGTTTTTCTGCGAGCTGCGGCCGTTAACGTTTCCCCGCACCGCCCGAACGAACCGCAAACGAGTCCAACCGAGCCCAGCAGAACCCGCCCTGTGGCTGCCTCGGATCGGGCTCAGGGGGGACCCAGATCACTCGCTGTTATCGAACCGGACCGAGCGAAGAGCGGCGGCGGCGGGAGCGGCCGGGCCACAGGATGGAGCTCATCACTATCCTGGAAAAAACCGTCTCTCCGGGTGAGTACCGGGGAGGGAACCGGCTCACCCGGTCGGACCTGGGGTGTTCTGTTCGGTTCCGGCGAGGTGGAGGACCGGGAAAGTTTAATTTCTGGGCGGATGGAGCTGTTAGCCCCTGATGCTAGCTAAGCTAACCAAGGCCCACCGCGGCGAGTGACTCCGCACTCCGCGCCGACTTGAAGAACTATTTCTGGGTGAAAATAACTCCGCTAGCGGGCTGTGACCCAGCCGGAACACAGCGGGAGAGTAATGTTCAGCTCCGGGCTGTTGAGCGGGTGGTGTGGCCGTGGAGGAGGAGGTAGAGGCGGCTGCGCCGGACACCGACCCTGCCCATGCTCGCAGCCGCTCAGTTAGCCTGCTAGCTCGGCTAACCCGGACCGTGGGCCTCCGCTCCCGGGCCGGACCGGTTCAGAAGGCGGGGAAAGTGCGCCCGGTGGACGTTTCGCTGCTTCTAGGTGGTAACCCCTGAAGTCGGAGCTGTTGGGTCCGGTTCGGCAGGCCTCCGTCTCCAGGAACCGACCTGGTTCCGGTTGGCAGCTAGCAGTTGCGGCTAACACGCATGTCGGCGGGTTCCTGCGTGGAAATAGACCCGCTGTGAGCGTGAATGCGCCGAGTTAGTTAGCATGGAGTTTTATCCTAGAGCAGCATCGTGAGCATTTTAACCCTGTTATGAAATATCTGGTAAAAGCTGCTGTGTCAGAATCAATCAGATCTGGATGCTTCTCTCTAAATATGATCATTTCATCTGATTTCTGTCATCGTTGCTCAGATCTGCAATTAAACATCAGTCAGAGAAACATTAATGTCTAATAAAGGATGAAAACTTATTTTTCCTAATCGTTGATTTGAGCTTAGACAAAAAAGTGGTTTTCAAAAAGAACAAACTTAAATTTAATTATGCAAAAAAGAAAAGAGTTAAATTTAGCATTTAAGACGAAACGTGTTGTAGTTTTAGCTTTATAACCAAACCTGTAAAAACAAACGTTTTTGTACTTTCTGGTATATTAATGTCCTCACATTAATGTTAGAAAAGGTTTTCAGTCACAGGTGCCTCAGTTGTCCCCAATAATCAAGTTTATACTTTATAATGTTGTACCATATTTTTCTGCTAATGTTTTATTTATCTTTTGTTAATTTACTGCATAAAATAAGTTAAGTAAATATCTAAAGTGTGTGTAAACTTGAAGGCTAAGACAGTCGGGTTCAAAGGTCAAAGGCTGCAAATTAAAAACTGAAGAGCATTAACATGGATGTGGAAGATAGAAACCCATGTTTGCAGTGATTGACCCGCATGTTTTGCTGCTTCTGTGTTTTCCTGACATGTCTGTGAGCTTCAGCATCTAAGTCTCTAAGATCTACGTCATAAAGCTAATGTATTCCCGGCTGGTTTGACTCTAAATCTGATCGGCTGCTGGTCAGTAACTCCTCTTCTCTGTCCTCAGATCGTAATGAACTGGAGGCGGCGCAGAAGTTCCTGGAGCAGGCGGCCCTAGAGAACCTGGTGAGAACACGGAGACTCAATATCATGGCTGCCATCGCTCAGCGGAGCTGTTTTTATGCTCACAGTATTTATCCAGTGCAACAGAAACTCACGTCAGACGCAATTGACAAAAATGCTGAATTTCACACAGATTTCAGACAGAAGAAGCAAATAAACTTGCATATATCACCCCTGCTGTCATCAGGGCAATATTTACAGGTGTTATCACACAAATCTGCTTCATCTGTGTGAAAACATCGGACTGGAGCTGAAACAGCTAATTGATTGTAATCGATTATTACATTAGCTGACTACTAATTTATTCATGC
>JAVLVB010000265.1:1002060-1020476 GCA_032876305.1 Orestias chungarensis
AACATCTGAGACCAAAACATGTCTGAGTTGAAGCAGGAGAGGAAGAACCAGGGCGGTAAAATAAGCTAATAAGAAAATAAAGGCGCTAAATACTGTTAATGAATTCAGTTCATATTCATTTAGAGTTGCAGGAGCAACAATAAAGGAACACATGTGGAACAAGACGCTCACCCCCAGCAATGTCTACCACTTACTAACTTTGTTCTAAACATGCTGGTAGAGACACAAGTTCAGATTATTAGGAACAAGAATGTCCAACTAAGTCAGAACATTCAAAATAAAGATCTAATTAAATATTAGAGAATAATAAGGGATGAGATTATTGTTAATATGCTGAACAATCAAGAAGTTTTATATAATTTTACCTCATTTTTGTATTTTATGCCTAAAGATGAACAAATATTAATTATTTAATTAACATTGTTGAGCTCATTTGTCACCCGCCAATCTACAGATTTGATTAGAGAGGGGTTCCCAGTGCTTGATGGGAGATTGAGTCCTGCAGCTTGGTTCTGCACATATCGGCCAGAGATCGGCATTTACCGATATTTCCTGAAGAACTGTTGACTTAATACAAGTTTGAAATCCTCCTGAAGTAGGAACTGGGCAGGAATCAAAGGTTGGAGTCTGATTCTGAGCAGCTGCTCTGCATCAAACCTTCGGATCTTTAAGTGTTTTGTTTTTTCTGACATGTTTGATGTGCTGAACTGCAGTTGGACGTAAACTTGAGACGCGGCGTTTGTGATGGCTGACGTCGTCTTGGCCGTCTGACTTTGTGTTAGCAGAACATCCTGATCTGTCTGATCGTCGCCTGTTTTAAACCCCCAGCCCGCGTTCCTGGTGGAGCTGTCCAAGGTGCTGGCGAACCCTGGCAACACGCAGGTGGCTCGCGTGGCGGCGGGTCTGCAGGTGAAGAACTCTCTGACCTCCAAAGACCCGGACGTGAAGACGCAGTACCAGCAGAGATGGCTGGCCATCGACACCAACGCTCGCCGGGAGATCAAGAACTACGTGAGCCCCCCTGAACCGGCCAGCCTCTCCCATTGTGAGTTTTCCCACTGACTCCGCCTCCGTGTGTCTCTCAGGTTCTCCAGACGCTCGGCACCGAGACGTACCGGCCCAGCTCCGCCTCCCAGTGCGTCGCCGGCATCGCCTGCGCCGAGATCCCGGTCAACCAGTGGCCCGAGCTGATCCCACAGCTGGTGGCCAACGTGACGGACCCGTCCAGCACCGAGCACATGAAGGAGTCCACGCTGGAGGCCATCGGCTACATCTGCCAGGACATAGTGAGTCGCTTCTGCTCATAGAACCCAAGTGCTTTTGAGCAAAGCCATAAGCGCAGATCATTATTATTGATCATTTTAGTGCCTGATAAATGATTTAACGGTTAAATCAACAGTTATTGCTCATTTATGGCTTTTACTTTTAACTTTTATTATAAGTTTGAAATTGAGAAAATTGGGTTTTTATTAATATTTTTATTTTTTATTTGCTTTAACGTCTTTTTGCTTCCTCAGCTTCTAAAAACTGATGTTTACTTTTGAATAAAAGACCTTAAATCCCTACGGCGGTTTCCCTTTAGGACCCAGAGCAGCTGCAGGAGACGGCCAACCAGATCCTGACCGCCATCATCCAGGGCATGAGGAAGGAGGAGCCGAGCAACAACGTGAAGCTGGCGGCCACCAACGCGCTGCTCAACTCGCTGGAGTTCACCCGGGCCAACTTTGACAAGGAGGTGGGAAACCAGAACCGGGTCAGGTTCTCTGAGCTGTGAGCCGCAGGCTGACCCGTGTGTGTGTTTTCAGACGGAGAGGCACTTCATCATGCAGGTGGTGTGTGAGGCGACCCAGTGTCCCGACACCAGGGTGAGTCTCGTCAGACCCGGCCAGGAGACGACCACGTCCCGGCGACGCCCCCACCCGTAACCCCGCCCCTCTCCTCTGCCCGTTCTCAGGTGCGCGTGGCGGCGCTGCAGAACCTGGTGAAGATCATGTCGCTTTACTACCAGTACATGGAGACGTACATGGGGCCCGCCCTGTTCGCGGTAAGACGCAGGAAGTGATGCCGAACGACGCTGACCGCAGTCAATATCTAGCTTTGACTGCTTAATTAATCAGAGTTCGATACATAAAGCTGGTGAGCTAAGCTAACAGAGGGAGGCTAAGCTGAGACGGGAAAGCATCGATCGCGACAAACCCGGACAGATTTTCTCACGCTTGTTTTTAATAAATTATGTATTTAGTTGCCTGCATGGCTGTACACTAACGTTTGTAGCTCATAACACTCAGAGGTGCTGATTGTTTTTGCAAAAAACAAAAACTATTAGCAACAGTTATGATTAAACACGCGGACAAATAGGAGTCATTTATAGAATCAAAACACAATCAAAACATTTATATAGAAACATATTTGTCAGTGAAAATGCACACAGTATAAACCCTTTAGCCTTCTGTGCTACCAACTATTAGCATTTTTAAAGTTTTCAGAGAAGCATAAATATTAGTCGCCAACTGCAGGACTGTATTGCAGCTGCCCAACTAGCTTGTTGATGTGAACATAAACTACATCACACTCCGTGTTGGAGCAGTCGTAAATTCCTCCGTGTCATTTCAAATACACATACGTAAGATTTCAGGGGTCCAGTGCTGCCCTGGCCCCCCTCTAACTCCGCCTTTGCTAAGAGAGACTCGCTACGCGACACAGTAGTTGGCTAAAGCTGCTAACGCAAAGCTAACTAGTAGGCCTGGGACGATAACTAATTTTGCTGGTAAACAATATTATTAACATTACAGACCAAAATAACCGTTTATGTAAACAAACAAAAGCACTTGGTGTCTTTGATCTCCTTCTAATGTTACATCCTTCACTTCCTAGTAAAGTTCAGGAATTCCCTTTTTGTGAAACGTATTTTCTGGAGTGAAATAATAATAATAAATAAAAAGTCGACATACCGGCCCGTTGGTGTTGATAGTCCCTCGATTCTCACTGGGTTTAAATCCGAACCATCCCCACTAACTCACAGCCGTCAGTCTGTACCTGTGCTGGCAGCAAAGATCCTGAATGACTGACGAGAGGGTCGACTCCTGGAATTTGATTCTACGGCCACAAATGCGCCCAGGAGCTGAGATCCATGCAGAGTGAACCTCCTCGTCATACGTTTGGAGACGAGAGACGAGTCTGCGGCTTAAATGCGCATCAGATAAACGAAGGATGGACGCTGGCGTCTACTTCCTTTAACTCGGCGCCATCGCTGAACGCCCACCGCTGCTCCTAGTAGAATAAAAACGGCTCGACTCGAAGGACGTCCTCCCCTTTAGTGTCTCTGCCATGTTTGTTTTCCCGTTTTTGGGCCGCGCCTCCCTAACGGCGTTCGATGTCCCGGCTCTGCTCCAGATCACCATCGAGGCGATGAAGAGCGACATCGACGAGGTGGCGCTGCAGGGCATCGAGTTCTGGTCCAACGTCTGTGACGAGGAGATGGACCTGGCCATCGAGGCCTCAGAGGTGCGTTTGATTTACACCTGTTTCTAATTATTTTCCCCACCTCACTGATGGTCTCGTCCAATCACAGGCCTCGGAGCAGGGCCGCCCCCCCGAGCACACGAGCAAGTTCTACGCCAAAGGCGCGCTGCAGTACCTGGTCCCTATCCTGACGCAGACGCTGGCCAAGCAGGTTTGGTACCGCCGCCGCCGCGTCCTCGCACGCTCGCCGCCAGTCATGTGTTTATATGCGAGCGTTTGTTCGTCCGCCGCCGCAGGACGAGAACGATGACGACGACGACTGGAACCCGTGCAAGGCGGCGGGCGTGTGCCTCATGCTGCTGGCCACCTGCTGCGAGGACGACGTTGTTCCGCACGTTCTGCCGTTCATCAAGGAGAACATCAAGAACCCGGACTGGCGCTACCGCGACGCCTCCATCATGGCGTTCGGCTCCATCCTGGAGGGGCCGGACCTCAACCAGCTCAAACCGCTGGTGGTGCAGGCCATGCCCACGCTGATCGAGCTGATGAAGGACCCCAGCGTCGTGGTGAGGGACACCACGGCGTGGACGGTCGGCCGCATCTGCGAGCTGCAGCCGGAGGCCGCCATCAACGAGGTCTACCTGGCGCCGCTGCTGCAGTGTCTGATCGAGGGTCTGGGGGCGGAGCCTAGGGTGGCGTCCAACGTCTGCTGGGTGAGTTGAGAGCTGAGGGCGTCTGCATCGGGCGAGCTCTGCGAACCGTTCATGTGACGCGTCCTCCTCCAGGCATTCTCGTCTCTCGCCGAGGCGGCGTACGAAGCCACGGACGCCGCCGAGGACCAGGAGGAGCCCAGCACCTACTGCCTGTCCTCGTCCTTCGAGATCATCGTCCAGAAGCTGCTGGAGACGACCGACAGGTAGAACCACGCCCTGCTTTTCCTGTTGGGCGAATGTGGCACAGCGCTCTGATTATGGACGCACCGATACCTGATATTCATACCGCAGATCTATTTGATAACCGATATTTACCCACAATTCACCTAAATACTCAAAACCCTGGTGTGCGTCACATGACCAAAAACATACCACATGACCACACCCCTCCCTTTGTGTGGTGCTTCAGTTACCCGGTACTTCACCGTCTCTCTGTTGGCTTAGCTTAGCCTTCCCCATTTAGCTTAGCGTCTCTGTTAGCTCAGCTTAGCCTTCCCCTGTTAGCTTAGCGTCTCTGTTAGCTTAGCTTAGCCTTCCCCTGTTAGCTTAGCGTCCCTCTGTTAGCTTAGCGTCTCTCTGTTAGCTCAGCTTAGCCTTCCCCTGTTAGCTTAGCGTCTCTCTGTTAGCTTAGCTTAGCCTTCCCCTGTTAGCTTAGCGTCCCTCTGTTAGCTTAGCTTAGCCTTCCCTGTTAGCTTAGCGTCTCTGTTAGCTCAGCTTAGCCTTCCCCTGTTAGCTTAGCGTCTCTGTTAGCTTAGCTTAGCCTTCCCTGTTAGCTTAGCGTCTCTGTTAGCTCAGCTTAGCCTTCCCCTGTTAGCTTAGCGTCTCTGTTAGCTTAGCGTCTTTCTGTTAGCTTAGCGTCCCCCTGTCTTGCGTAGGTGAAGGTGATTGTTGTTAATATCGCCCAGTTTTGTTTCTAAGAACGATTCTGTATTAAATGACGCCGGCTGTCGTCCTTTCCCGATATCTTGTCCATCCGTGCCTCTGATGACGCTTGGCCTCGGTTTCTTCGCGACCGTCCGACTGACCCGCCGCTCTGCTCCGCTTCCCTCAGACCCGACGGCCACCAGAACAACCTGCGGTCGGCCGCCTACGAGGCTCTGATGGAGATCGTGAAGAACAGCGCTAAAGACTGCTACCCCGCCGTGCAGAAGACGACGCTGGTGATCATGGAGCGGCTGCAGCAGGTCCTGCAGATGGAGGTGAGGCGGTGCCACAAGCTACCACGGATAAATCAGCTCTCCACTTTCCCACTCCGTCGTGCTTCAGGGACAGAACATGCAGCAGCAAGTCTGTACTTTTAGTTTGAAAGGACGTGGTGGTTGATGTTGTCTTCCTGTCTGCAGTCTCACATCCAGAGCACCTCAGACAGGATCCAGTTCAACGACCTGCAGTCGCTGCTCTGCGCCACCCTGCAGGTGAGGGCATCTCGCCCAAGCTCGGCCCACCGCGCTCTTATTGTGAAGGTCTGCCGAACGCTTTCCTGTTTGTCCCCCTGCAGAACGTCCTGCGGAAGGTGCAGCACCAGGACGCCCTGCAGATCTCGGACGTGGTGATGGCTTCTCTGCTACGGATGTTCCAGAGCACCGCCGGCTCCGGCGGCGTGCAGGAGGACGCGCTGATGGCCGTCTCCACGCTGGTAGAAGGTAGGCGCGCGTTTGCTCACCGCCGCCGCCACTCCTACGAACCGCTCACGGTCTCTCCTGCTCGTTTCAGTTCTGGGGAGCGACTTCCAGAAATACATGGATGCCTTCAAGCCTTTCTTGGCCATCGGACTGAAGAACTACGCAGAGTACCAGGTAGATGTGGACGGGTTTGTCTGATCACCATCAATATGTAATCAATATAAATCTGGTAACGATCAGCAACTAGTTAAAATATCGCTAATTAAACTTTGACTAAAATAAATGATGATGGATATCCTGTTCAGCTCTAAGATACTGAGAATCTTTTACATATGATTCTGATATTAAATAAACTTTTTTCTTACGTCCTAAATGATGCAGATATCCGTCATATTTAACGAAGAAGATCAAGTTGGAACGCAAATAATTATGCGGTTAAACTGCTAAACATATTTTTTTTAAGAATCCCAGTTTTAGATTTTTAACTTGAACAATTTCAGTAAAAACACGATGTAAGAATCTTTTTTTGGTTAATTGTGTTTATCGATGCAAATAACGATTATTTTACGATCAATGCTTTTTATTATTTATTCATTTAGCTTTTTTTTCCCAATGTAAACTATTAAAAAGTAATTTTCATTGACAAACTCAGACATGTTTTCGTCTCAGATGTTCACTTAAAGGTACAGCATGTTGGAAGTCGCTGAGAAAAACAGACGTGCGCTCCTGATATCAGGGGCGTTACTGAGGAGGAGGCGCATGCGCAGTGTTGAGAAAATGAGAATGAGCTGAAGATCCTCTCCTACATTTTTAAAGAAGACTTTCCTACATTTTCCTGCTCCGCCATCTTGCTCAGGACAAATGTGTTTATGAGCCATGCGCTAGCAAAACAAGGCTAACAATTAGCTGATTTCTTCTTCTACTGCTCCACCGGTAGATCAGCGTTAGGTAGCTCATTACTGCCACCTATTGACAGCAGATATAACAGATTGTGTTAAAAATAAACGCTTATGGTAAAACGAGATTATAAGGCAACTAATGGATGAATAAATTAGTTTATTTTAATAAGGTAATTAAATTAACTAGTTGTTCCAGCTGTAGTTATCTTCTGACATGCTGAACTAAAATTACTTTAGTAGCAGAAGCAGGAAATTCCTGTTAGATTAAAAGCTGATGTGAGGTTCCTGACGCCCAGCCTTGGTGGTCGGCGCCGAGTGAAGCAGCTTCCTGCCGTTGGGGTTTCCTAGAGAGCTGATTGGTGCGTCTCTGTGGCGACAGGTGTGTCTGGCCGCCGTGGGTCTGGTGTGCGACCTCTGCCGAGCGCTCCAGTCCAACATCCTGCCTTACTGCGACGAGATCATGCAGCTTCTCCTGGAGAACCTCGGGGTGAGCAGGCCGCCAGCCGGCGTCTCTTCTTCCTCTTCTTCTTCTTCTTCTTCGGTCAGTGATGATAAACCATGCACCACTCCGACCGTGATGATGAACCCACCACGTTTATCTGAGACCTCCCGCATCCTCAGCAGCTTGGCGCTCTGATCAGGTTCTGTAGAAACCGCGGCTCATTCTGTCGTCCGCTTTCAGAACGAGAACGTCCACCGCTCGGTGAAGCCTCAGATCCTCTCGGCGTTCGGGGACATCGCTCTGGCCATCGGGGGAGAGTTTAAGAAGTACCTGGACATCGTCCTGGACACGCTGCAGCAGGCCTCCCAGGCTCAGGTGGATAAGGTGAGCTCAGGAGACTCTGACTGGTTCTGTTTCGGGTTTGCGACTTGAAGAAGGCGTCTTTAAGCGCCGGCGTACCGCAGGGCTGTGTAATCGGTTTAGTGTCTTAACCTTCAGAGTTCATGCAGAACTTCCGTCTGTCTGTGAGTTTTAGCTATAAGTTCGTCTAAGTTTGTCGTCATTGAGAAGATCTGCTCACTCAGATATGAGCCACCAGGCTAAATTAAGGAGGCGCGATTGGCCCGGCAGCTGAAGTGGTGCATTGTGGGATTTGTAGTTGTTTTTGTTACCTGTGCTCCACATTGCATGGCCAATAATCAAATGAATAAAATTGAGATATTAATTAATAACCTAATGTATAAACTTTAGATACTTTAAAAGTTGGCGGCTCTAATGAGAGGAGAAAATATGAAAGTCTAAACGAGGTCAAATGAAAATCGCACGTCAAACGAAGCGGGAGGTTTTAGCCTAGCTTAGAAACAAAAGTGGGGTAAAGAGTCCGGCTTGGTTCTGTTGCAGACGGACTACGACATGGTGGACTACCTGAACGAGCTGCGGGAGGGCTGCCTGGAGGCGTACACCGGCATCATCCAGGGCCTGAAGGGGGACCAGGAGAACGTCCACCGTAAGACACGCCCCCTTTCCTTCGCCGTATCCACGGTGACGTCAGTTCCTCCTCCCGTCTGCAGCACGGCGGGAGGATTTTGAGACGTCGCAGATAAAAACACTGGGGTCTGTTTCACCCAGGAAGCTCCGGGCCGCGGCCCAAACTGAGCCGGCTTCCTGGTTTTTGCGGGACCCAACAAACAAAAACAAATGTTGGCCTCAGTGCTGACCTTTGACCCCTCCCTCGCTCATGGCGTCCTGTGTGTCTCTGCAGCGGACGTGATGCTGGTGCAGCCTCGCGTGGAGTTCATCCTGTCCTTCATCCACCACATCGCAGAGGACGAGGACCACTCTGACGGCGTGGTGGCCAACGCCGCCGGCCTCATCGGGTGAGAAGGCCGCTCAGAACCCCCCCCCCCCCCCCCCACACACACACACACACACACTGGATCAAGCTGTTTGTGATTAAACTTATCCCCTTAAAAATCTTTTATGGATCCCAAAGGGAAACTAAACCAGACTATCTTTGTAGCTCCTGTAGCAGTCTGTGTTACAGCGTCTTTATACACATCTTTCTTACTGTAACATGCAGTTGACTGAACCAGGTCTCATCGTTGTTGGTAATATTTAGTTTAGGATAAATTGTCCGTTTATTTAATTTTAGAGCAAAATAATCATAAATTCGTGTCTTATAATTTAACAACAGAAACATGTTGAGCTCTCTAGTGCCCCCTCTAGCTCAGGAAGCTCTCTGGGGGTTGGTTGTGTCCGTGATGAGAAAGCATGCACCACGCTGACCCTGTGATGCAACAACATGACCACAGATTCTGAGACCAACCAACCGACCGGCGGCGGCTCTGGTCTGCCGCTCCTGTTTCCTGTTGTTATGCCGGTCCGTGTTTTTCCGCCCGCAGCGACCTTTGCACCGCCTTCGGGAAGGACATGATGAAGCTGGTGGAGATGCGCCCGCTCATCAACGACCTGCTGACGGAGGGCCGGCGCTCCAAGATCGTCAAGACCAAGACGCTGGCCACCTGGGCCACCAAGGAGCTGCGCAAGCTCAAGAGCCAAGCCTGGTGAGTCCGACCACTTCCTGTCCGCCTGTGGGCGCGGCGTTCCCAAACGTCTCCAACCGCCGTAGGTCGTTCATCGGAACTCGGCTAACTAAGACCGGAACTTACATCTGAAACTCTTCCATCCGAATTCTTCCAAACTTGTTTCAAGTTGTGGATTTTCATGAAAATGCCACAAAACTACAAGACCCATGATGCACTGCAGCAAAGCATTCAATTCGGCCGCCTTGGTGGGGGAGTAAGGTTTATGGATCAAACAAATATATCACCAAACAATGAAACCAATAAATCGACCGTAAAATAATTAAATATGTTTGGGAAATATGAATATGGACATTTGACTTATTTCATGATTTAATTTGTTAATGGTAGATCTGCAGGTGTGAGTTTAATAATAATCTCATCATAATAATAATAAAGATCAAATCGTCTCCGTCGTTCCCAGATGCTGCGTTCCCGAGTCGGAGCGACGTGAGATCAGCGACTCGTCTGGGATGAACTCTTCTGACGGCGGCGGCTGAAGCGGCGGCTGCAGCAGAAGAAGAAATGACGTGAGATGACGTGAGATGAGTGTCTGTGTGAGCGCGAGATGATGACATCACACCACCCCCAGCTGGCGCCCCTCCCCGTGAACTCTGACTCCTCCCCCTCTTAAAGAAACAAACCCCTCCCCATCGCCGTATGACATCATGATGACGTCACAGCCCCGCCCCCAAGAGCTGGGGGCTTGGGATGGGGGGTAAACTTCTGGACTTTTGTGGAATCGGATTAACGAGCGACTTCGTGGACTTCTCTGTGGAAAACTTTAGATTTTTTTTCTGTTGCTCTTATTTTTCTTCTTCTGAGCACTAAAACGTGACGGAGGGCCGGCACGGCCCCGGGGTCCGGCTCTTACACCGGGGCCCTTCACAATAAAAGCTCGGTGCCGCGGGAGCGAGTGCCAAACGGGAGTAGATTTTAGCCGGAAGCTGCGAGGCCGCTTCACGTTTTGTCCCCCCCCCCCGCTGCACTTGGGTCGGGGTCACTCACCGTTTAGTTTTTTTTTGCTTGTTTCAAAGATTTCAGAAAAAATTGAAGACGTTTGTAAAAGGTTCTATTTTTCCATTTGCTATGATGAGAAAATAAAAGTAAAAAAAACAATAAAATGATATGAAACATTCCCCCGAGCAGTTCTGGTGATTTCGCTCTTCTTCTGGGGACTCTGTTGTTCTGGACTCTTGATTGGAAGCTGAACTCTGTCGCCTCCTGCTGCCGGCCACAAAGAACCAACATTTGATTTCTCCTGTTTTTGTTTTTGATTATTTTTTGATTTGTAACGTCTGGCTTGAGTCTGTGTGCTCGGTCCGGTCCGACCGCGCCTCCGCGCCCTCAGCCTGATGATCGACACCCAAAGCGAGTTTCCTGCTCTTATTTTGTAAACTGCAGCCGCTTGTAGGAAGGACGGACTTCCTGTGTTGACATTAATGAACCTGGAAACTCGTCTATTACTGAGTTGTGATTTAAAGCCGATCTGCTTTTTATTTGATATTTAGTGAACCAATAAAGTCTATATTGTACTGAAACTGCTGCTGCTTGTTCTGATGCTGGGTTTTAAACTAACAAACAGAACCTGAAGCTCTGATTCAACTAGGATGGATGATTTTAAGAGGTTTTGGGAAGGTTGCAGGATAATTGTTGTTTATGCCAGAAACCAGGAAGTAGAAATCAGCCTTGAAGCGTCTTAGATCCTCGTCTGACGCAGGGAACGCTATAAATGTTCCTAAACTCATCATTTTATAATAAGTTCAATGAGGCTCAACCTCAGATGTTGGAGACAGAAGATGAAGTTAAGCTTTAGTTTCATGACTGAACAATGAAGCCCGACCAGCTCACTGATGGGGTCGGGCTGGTCACCACGGAAACAGATATCCATGTTTGGACGATTACTCTTTCTAGGAAGATTTCTGCTCTTATGCTTTATTTTCATTGGGTTTTACCATGACAACAAATTCCAATTTTTACAACTGGAAGCGGCAGGTAAGCATCTCAGAAGCTCAAATCATACCTGACCTATGACCCCAGATCCCAGAGATCTTAGCCCCAACTCCAGCATCTCTGCCAGAGATTTAAAGAGGAGCTGGATTAGCAGAGCTTTCAGGCACCAGATGCATCAGGAACATCTTGAGCTGCTAGCACATCATACAGCACCAGTCTTCAGTCAGAGGCCTAGTAGAGTCTTACCAACACGAGCTGCTACTGGAAATTTTGCCCACAGCATCACGACTCATTTAACTTTCCTTTCAGATAAATAAACTATTTTTAATTTCAAACTGAATTGAATTACAGTAACAAGAATGTTCTTCATTCTGACACCGTCTCCAAATACTAAACGAGAAATTAGGTCTGAAAACAAGACGCTGGGTTACGAGACACAAGCGATTTTCCCTCCGACTGTAAATGCATTTGAAAATATGAATGAATGAAGTTTTCTGTGTTGTCTCTGTACGGAGGACAGGATGGTCGACCTTTGTTCTGGATGTTTTCTGGATTTCATTTCTCTAATTAGTCTTGAGAAAATACCAGCAAAACATTCGTAGTTCACAAACAAGCGTGTTTTAACTTATGTCAAACTTCATTTCGCTTTGGGATAAATTACGTGATCTTGATTTGATTTGTATATTAATTATAATAATAATAATAATACATGTTTCCCTCATAATCTAATCAAACTTTGTCCCCATTTCACTGTGGAAACAAGTTTTTATCAGAAATAAACACGATGAGAATTATTGCCCTCGAAAACTTACACACAATTTATCAAACTGATTAAATGGAAAATACATGAAATGACGTCACGGTTTGGTGACCACGCCCCGTTTATAAAACTCACGTAAAACTTTTTCAGAAGACAGTTTTAACTTAAAACCACGTGGAGTGAAAGACATCAGCTGCTGCGATGGCCGAGTGGTTAAGGCGTCGGACTTGAAACCCAAAGGTTCCCCCCGCGCAGGTTCGAATCCTGCTCGCAGCGGAACTTTGCATCACTTCTGCTGTTGGTTGTGTCCGTGATGAGGAAACATGCACCACGCTGACCCTGTGATGCAACATCATGACCACAGATTCTGAGACCAACCAACCGACCGACGGCTCTGTTCTGCTGCTCCTGTTTCCAAGTGCTCTCACTTCTTCTTTAATTAATAATTATTTGTTCGGTACATTTTTTAGTGTTTAACTTGTTCAAGGAAATGAACCCTCCTGGGGTTATATCTTGTATTACTTCGTCAACTTCTTTTGCACTTTGCTGCTATGACCTTATATCAAAATCCTTTATGTTTTAAAATTATTTTACTTCTTGTGACTTTTTCATTTCATCTAAAACGGCAGAATCTTCAAATCCTTTAACACGTTTGAACTAGTTCAACTTTAAGTGAGTAGCCAGGATTC
Organism: Orestias chungarensis; assembly: GCA_032876305.1. Lineage (NCBI taxonomy): Eukaryota > Metazoa > Chordata > Actinopteri > Cyprinodontiformes > Cyprinodontidae > Orestias > Orestias chungarensis. The sequence goes on from JAVLVB010000265.1 coordinate 1,014,682, forward strand.
CAGAGTTGTAATGACGGTTGTCTACACATTTGTCGGAGCCAGTGTTAAGTTCACAGCTGCATCAGCCACCAAGAAAACCCTTCAGACAATCTTGTTCCAGTTTCATGTCTTAGAGAAACACAGACTTTAAACGCTGCAGTTCCACAGATGTGAACACATACCCTTAGACATCATCAGGCTCACAACAGATGAAATCCGCCTCCATGGGCTGACCTAACAGAACAGGAGGGTCATGCTAACCTGCACGCATGACTTCACGCAGAGAGCCATAGGAATTAAAAGCCACATGTGACACTTCACAACGCCTGCTAACGCCCACCTCAACTGATCCAGGGGTCGACTACTTTCTCTACAATTATCCTTCCTAGTCTAGGAGCCTGACCCCTGAGCAGAGGAGGGGGGGGGGGCATGCTTTGCAAATAAACAAACCAACAATTCATATTTAAATTTTATTTTTTATTTATCTGCAAAAGTTTAAGATAAGTCAACATACTAATCTTAAACTAATCCCACTTTACTTGTGGAACCCCTTTCAGGTAATCTCATTGTACAATGTGTATAATGACAATAAAGGCTATTCATTCAAGTTCTCCTAGTGGTTAAAAAGTTGCACAAATGGTTTTAAAGGAACTTTATGCGAAACTTCCTTAGAGAGGTAAATATATAATTCCACTGTAACATTGAGCAACCCTCACAAACCCACCTGGCAGATAGCCTAAGCAGCCCTATGCTAATAATTAGCTTAGAATACCAGGAGTAACTACCTGCATTAAAGGAAACCAGGTTAAAATGAACACAACTGCTCAGCTGAGTTTAATCTTCATCCTCTCCTAGGAAAACAGATCGGACACAGGTGCTTAGAACACTGAACAGCAGAGGCTCCTCCTCAGCTCCTTGTTTCCGGACCATTCAGCCCCGAACCAGGACGTCCTGCAACGTGGACGGAGTGTACCTGGGCAGACGGAGCGTGTTTTCCTGGGTTTAAAACACAAAACCAAACTAACACTTGACCATTGTCCCCTTCAGCTACACTGGACAACTGTCCCCTGTGAACCTTTGGGATGTAACTTTCAAAAAGTGAGCCTGCAGAAGCTCAAGGTTACTTATGACTGAAAGTCCTGCTTATGAAACCCAGGTTTAGAAGTGATTGTGGGAGGGTTTGTATAGAAACTTGATATTTTAGTTTAGGTGTTGCCGGTGCAGTTCCCAGAACAGCCTTATTTTAATATGGTCACTTCCGGCTGCAGGCTCTTGGCATTGCCAGTCGTTGGGTGTTGTGTTGTCTCTTACGTCTTAAATCTGTTGAATAAATGAATCAATCACAGTTAAAATGTTGAAGGTCTATTAAAGTTAACTAATGCTTGTATGTTAGGTTTAAACCGAATAACTGGGGCGAGGAGAGAAGGAGGCTCTGAAGGAATCTTGGGGAATTCTGACATGTGGTTTCACCCATCACCAAAAACCCCTGGCATAGTTCCTTCATCATGTGACATGGTTAAAGGCAGGGTTATAAAAGCTTTAACATCATTATCAGACCAGCATTACTTTAGGACAGATCAGCATTTTCTTCAGCTTCCAGAGTGAAGATGGCTGGTAACTAGAACATTCATTTCATTTTGTTCTCAACATTTCATTATTTTAGAAACGTTATTTCTTAATGTAATTTTGTTTCCTGCCTTGTTTCCTGGTTGTGATTGTGTCAAATGTGGAGATGAGGAAGGATGCAGAACTATATAAACTGGTTTAAATATAATGAGCGGGGCCACTTGTAAATAACGGCAGTATTTAATGTGACTGATTGATACCAGAAGTATTTATACCCAGGAGGTTGAATATTGGGAAATGTAAGAGGAGAGTTAATAGAGTCATGAATAAAAACCAGCATAGAAAGTAAGAAGGTCAGACCGACAAAGGAGAACAGAACAAAATGCAGGAACGCTAACAATGATGCCAGGAGTTTTACATTCACATTTAAGCTTTTAGTGGATGCTTTTATACAAAGAAACCTACAAAAGAGGGTCAAACATTGAACTACAACACAGTTTACAAAGTATAAGTTACCTGTGATATCCTGGAAGGGCATTTAACTTTACTTACAACGCTAAATTAAAACACAGATTACACCAGTACCATACATTGAGTGGTAACTAATATCAGGGGGGTAATAAGGGCTTTTAGATCTTTCAGGGCAATAGATACTCTGGGGAGTCTTTAAGGATGAAGGTGGAAAGAGAATCTGATGCTCTGATGCACGTAAGGTCGTTCCACCAGTGAGGAACCGCAGATGAGAGAGTTTAGATTGAGCTGCACGGGGCTTTGGTCGCGTTAGTTGGAGCTCCTTGGATGAACGGAGCGGGGAGGCAGTGACGTCAGGCTTTAAGAGGCTATTGAGGTAGATGGGCGCTGATCCATCAAACACTCTGCATGCCAGCATTAGTGATTTGAATTTGATGCGTGCAGCTAAGAGAAGATAATGGAGTTTAGTATAAAGGGGTGTGACATGCGATCACTTGGCTGGTTGAAAACCAAGTGAGCTGCAGCATTCTGGATCATCTGTAGCGTCTCACAGGCTGGAAGACCTGTTAGGACGGCGTTGCTGCAGTCAAGGCGGGAAATGACCAAGGTTTTTTGATTGGTGTATATGTAAAACAGTTGCTATAATTAAAATAGATTCTTGGTTGCTTTTCATCATTTATTTGGTGAGATTTTGGTGTTATTTTAGGGAACAATAGGATCATTTCTTGGCAGATTTGTATCTTCTTTCCTAGAAACATTTCAAAGAAATGTCAAGAATGAGAGGAATCCTGGAAGACCGGTTGGTTTTATTTGTTCTCTGAGAGACATTTAAAAAAACGAATTTTCTGTGAACATGTTCTGGTATTTTCAGTTTAAGGAAGATTAATCTGCTGACGGGAAGAAGAGGCTTTTTTATCCCTCAGTTGTTAAACTCATTTTCGTTTTAAGACATATCAAAAATAACCAGAGTTTTCAAAGGGCCAGAATGATTAAACCACCCATTATCAACTGATTTAACATTTATCAACAGTTGTCGATGGACTAGAGTATTTTTCTGAAAATAAAACAGTGTTGAATTTCTTTTAACTGTGACTTTGTCAGTTCATAGAGAAAACTGCTTTGATTAGATGAAGATAACATTTATTTACACAAGTTTTATCTTCAAGGTTCTGTTAATCTGCCCCTCTGGTCTCCAGAGTTCTGCTGAATTTCCCCTCCAGGCCAAACTGACACATTGCTTTGGCTGATGAAACCAGCACAGGTTTCAGATTACTTACGGTTAATGAGCCCTGGCTTCATAAACACATTCCTAAACATCTGAAGGGAAGGAAACCACAGACACCAACTATGTCACCTGTGTTGACTTATGTAACCTTTGTCTTAGGCTATTATATGTATGTTAGGATTATTGAGTCATTGACTGATATGGACTAAGGTCCCATTTAAAGCAGCAGCAAACCAACCAAACTCTTGTTTTAAAAGATGCAAGACATCTCCTGCAGGGGTCAAAGGTAGCTCACCAGGGAAGAATCCACTCCCCAAAAACCAGAGAAAAGTCTGTGTCGCTTATTCAGGCCATGGTTACAGTCAGGAGGGTTCATTTCCTTTCAGAAACAAGATTTCTGTGTCTGAGAGATTTGTAAGTTTATCAAAAATCATTTTAGAATTTGTGACTTTATTAGAAACTGTGATCAAAGATCAATTCATATTTTCACATTTAGATGCATGAATAATGTATTTGTGAAATCTCTCAACAGAGGCAGAGGAAAATCTTCGAATTGTGCTTGTTGGAAAAACTGGATGTGGGAAGAGTGCGACTGGAAACACTCTCTTACAAAGAAGAGTCTTTGAGTCTAAGCTGTCGCCTAATTCACTGACAGTAGAGTGTCAGAAGGAAACAGGAACATTTGGAGGTCAAACTCTGGATGTGGTTGATACTCCAGGCCTGTTTGATAACAGAAAATCAGAAAAGTATGTGAGGGCAGAGATTGTTAAATGCATGGTGTATGCTTCTCCAGGTCCTCATGTTTTCTTGGTGGTAGTCCAGCCAGGTAGATTCACAAAGGAAGAACAAGAAACTGTAAAAATCCTCCAGCGGATCTTTGGAGAACGAGCGGCACGTTACACTATGGCCTTGTTCACCCATGGAGACGATCTGACAGAGGAAGGACGTTACATAGAAGAATTTATAGAGGAAAATTCAGCTTTAAGGGCTTTTGCTAGGCAGTGCCTCGGAGGATATCATGTCTTTGACAACAGGAGCCAAAATCCAGAGCAAGTCCGGGAGCTCCTGTCAAAAATTAACAAACTAGTTCAGAGAAATGAGGGACGCTGTTTCTCCAACGAGTTGTTTGAAGAGGCAGAGAGAGCAATAAGAGAAGAGGGTAAGCGGCTCCAGGCAGCAAATCCAGGAATGGAAATGAAGGAAGCGAGAAGAAGAGCAGAAAAAAAGAACTCGTTAACCCGGGCCATCCGAAAGGGGGCTGCTTTAGGGGCCCTTGCTGGCTTCCTGGGGGGGCCCCTGGGGTCAGGAGTGGGAGCAGCAATGGGAGCTTTCTTTGGAGCCATAACTGGGACCATGAAGGAAAACACATGTGTTATACAATAGTTTATTTACCAAATAAACTGATTGGCTCATAAAATGGAAAACAAGGAAATTGTAGCGGTACCATGTAATCATGTTTCTCTTTTTAATTTACATTTTATCATCTCATTCTCCTGATTTTAGAAGCATCATTATTAAGGTTTATCTTGAAAAATGAAACTTGTTTGTTTGTTTGTTCTTTATCAGAAAAAGTTTTATTTCCTTGTAATGAAATATGTATAATTTGATTTACATAAATGTGTTTCAATTCAAAATGGATCTTTAATGTTACTTTAAAGGTATCTTTCCAGGAAGCTGTGTATCTTATGTGTGGGTGAGGGTGACACCATGAAATAAAGATTTTATGTAAAAATAAAAACATGCTACATCTTTAACAGATATCTTTAAAACCTGTCACAGAAGGTAAAAGGTGATGTTATAGATGTCAGAGTTACCGTTGTCTTTTCAGGATTCAGCTGTCAGTAGAGCAGCTGCTAGAAGCGATTTAGCTGAGCTGTCCTGGTCCTCACGTCTTCCTCCTCACCCTCCAGCTGGGAAGCAAGTCTGTGGCTCGATTGCAACGTTCTGCTCTTTAAAAACACCACGAAAAGCAGCAGCAGCAGTTGCAGCACACCGTAGCGGTTGGATTTGGCGCCAAATCTACTGGGTAATGGTGACGTGCGCATACGCATGGAGCTTTCCGGCCAGCACCAGTGTGTGGAAAAACAAACGGTTCTTCGTTGGTTCGCGCTTGGAACCAGCCGTGAACCGGCTCTAGCCCCCAAACCCTTGGTGGGAAAGAGATAACTGACATCCAGCAGTTCCTCAGCGAGGACGCCAACCTTCACTATCTGCTGAAGGCCTGCAGAGGCCGGTATCATGTGTTCAACAAGAACCTGGAGGACAGGACGCAGGTCCGGGAGCTGCTGGATAAACTCCTGCAGCTCTCATGGGATGAGAGGCTTTATTGTAGAGAACGACATTGGAGAACATGCTAACAAATTGCATGTTCCCTTAGCGCAGTTCTGCTGCCCAGTGTTTCCATATGACTTTGTTGCAAGATTTAGTGACTTTTCAGACCCAAGTAAGGATTTATTTATTTATTTTCTCCAAAGAAGCGTCAAAACTAGCAACTTTCAGTTCAAGAGTGTTGCTGCATATGGAGTTTGAGGTTTTTCTGCCTCTCAGTCTCCTG
>JAVLVB010000265.1:1027445-1038424 GCA_032876305.1 Orestias chungarensis
TTCCTCTCCTGCTTCAACTCAGACATGTTTTGGTCTCAGATGTTCACTTAAAGAAGACTTTCCTACATTTTCCTGCTCCGCCATCTTGCTCAGGGCAAATGTGTTTATGAGCCATGCGCTAGGAAAACAAGGCTAACGATTGGCTGATTTCTTCTTCTACTGCTCCACTGGTAGATCACAGCGTTAGGTAGCTCATTACTGCCACCTATTGACCGCAGATATAACAGATTGTGTTAAAAATAGACGCTCTGAGAAACTTTGACTTGTGACGTCTTTCTCCGTGTCTCCTCCAGGCTGCAGGTCTCCAGACACAGTGCCTTCTCCCTGGTGCCGCTCGCTCCGGCCTTCACCGGTGAGTCTACCTGTGCTCAGGTGTGAGCTGAGAGGCTCCGGCTGCATGTCTCCATGTGATGTGATGGACCACAACCAGAGCATCAGCTGGCATTTCTTTTAGGAATCTAGTGTTTTATCGATTGCCTAGATTTTTCCTTAAAAAACGTATCAACACTTATCGTATAAAACTTAATAACATGGTGTTCTTTTATTGTAAGCTCCATTATTTGTAGCAAAGGAAGCATGTGCAGCGAGAAAACTATGGAGGGTGAAGGGTGGAAAATTAAATATATATATATACACAACTCACATAAAGTTAGGGATGTTTGGCTGTCGGGTTGAATTTCAGGATGAGCCCAAACTGCATTCAAACCTTAACAGGTGAACTTAATGTGACCTTCTCTAAGCTTGTCCAACTGTTAAATGTCTCAGTTCTTTTTGCACATGTTGCTGTTCTCTAACGAGGAGCTTAAAGTCACAACAGGTGTTTGATCCTCGAATCCACCAATAAATGTCCTGGTTCAATTACAGCTGGTGTTTAAACAGTCGTCCTCATCAGGCTGTTCACATTGAGACATCATGAGACCAAGACGACACCCAACAATGGATCAACAGTACCTGGCCATTGCAATGCTTCAAACAGGACGTTCTCAGACTGACGTGGACACTGAGCTCAGAGTGTCTCAGAGTGTCATCAGCAGGTTAGCAGAGATACGGAGAGACTGGAAGAGTTACAGAAAGGTGTAGAAGTGGACGTCCTTTGGCCTCATCCATGCTGATGACGCTACATTGTGAACAATGCCCTGAGAAACCGGATGATGAATGCCACTCAACTCCAGGGACGTTTAAGGGAGGTGAGAGGAACCCAAGGGTCACGTCAGACCATAGGAAACCGTTTACATCAGCCTGGTCTGTGGTATAGACGACCTGCAAGGGTACCTGACCACACCAGCAGGCACAGGCGTCATCGTCTATCATGGGCCAGGGAGCATTTACGCTGGACGAGGGACCAGTGGGCCTCAGTGCTGTTCTCTGATGGAAGTCGATTCACGTTGAGCAGAAATGATGTTGGAGACGTCAAGGAGAGATCTAAGCATCAGCCACCAGAAAGCCAAACATCCCTAAACTTTAGTGGTTAGTGTACATATAAAATAAATAAATACACCATGAAATTATTAAATATCATTTAACATTTTATCATTTTAATAATATATTTATAGATGTAATTAATTAATGGTAGATCTACGTATTTATTGTATGGATCTATGCATTTAATAATATTTATTTATTTACATATTTCTATATATTTATTTACTTTGTCACCCTTCACCCTCCATAGGAAACATGGAGGGTGAAATCATTTGAAAATCTCTTCCTGATTGACTCATCAATACAGAAATAAGCAGCTTAGCAGGTTTTTCTTTACAGAAATTTAACCAGCTGAGCTTAAAACTACCACATATTTCATCTTATATGCAAACTATATATATACCTGCACACTATTTAATCACTAACTTAATTGATGATTCTTTTATTAATTGATCCACGATGAACAAAAATAAATAAAACTAAACAAAAAAACTTTAACTTTATCTGAAATGTTTAACATTTTGTTTTGTTCATAAAACTTTGTCAAATTTAAGAATTGACAAATTAAATGTTTTGGATTTGTTTCCATGAATAAACTTGATACCAGTAGCCAGAGCGGGGACATGCAGGGATGTTTGCCCAGGGCTGCAGCAAGTGTTGGGGCCCCTGTCCATTAAACAAACATCATCTACTGACACATATTTAAAGTGCAGAGTCGTGAATATCAGTGAGAATGAACTCGGCATATAAAATGTACTTAATCATTTTTAAATACATAAATGAAACCAACCAAAAATACCCATTTATTAAGAATTAGAAAGAAACAGCTCATTAGACGGACAGATAAATGTAATAACTTGATCATTTTAAATGTTAAAATCTTTCTTTGGTGTTGAGACACATTGGAGGTGTTCTGCTATTTCAACAGTGTGAAATCCCAGCTGTACCTGAATGCAGCTTGAGTGGCTGTTCCTTTTTATGTCGATTAACTGATATTTGCAGATAATTATCCGCAAATATCAGTTGAGATGGTCTCTTGACCCGAGCTGACACCCCCAGAATCGCCTGTCACATGACCACATCCGCCCCTCCTGGGGTTTTACATTGTTGTTGTTTATGACTTTGATTAACTTTAGTCTACTTACAGGACAACAGTTTTTCATCATCTTCGTCGTCTTCCTCTCAGCTACGGGGGCGGGCGATATTCAAAATGTAATCATGTTTTGTTAGTTAACAGGAAATTATTCCAGTAAGATACATGCAGAACAGACGTTAGCGTAGAGAACGTCTGTAAATGAAGTAATGAGGCAAATATTTAACTTAACACAATCAATAACTAAAACCTAAAGCACTAACGTGTTAGTTAGTTAGTTAGTTAGTTGTTCTGTTCATTCCTAATCATTTTTGTGAGGTAGCTGGCAGAAAGGAAGTAAAAATAAATGGACTCTGGTAATAAGAACTAAACTATTTACCACAATATAAGCTGTTCTGCTTACAATATAAACCATATAACTGTAAAATGAAGAAACGTCTCATAAATGACTTTAGAAACATAATGTAAATGCCCCAGACCCTATTTATTAATAGTAAAGTCTTAAATAACATATTAATTATTGGACATAAGTGGGAAACAACTGAAACAAACCATCTTTCACTTAGTAATAGATTTAATTCAATTAACCTTTTAATACTATTCTAACTTGTTGAAATGCATTTTAACAATGATTCTAAAAGAGAAAGAGGAAGAAAAATAAGCTAAATAAAAGAAACAGAAATGTAATTAAGGCATCTTGTGCTTCTATAAGGATAAAAGTAAGGATAACAAACAACGACTCCCAGTTTAAAACCAGCTGTAACCACATTTAATCATCATCAATATGATCCGAAAATACGTTTTAATCCATCTAAATAAATCTTTTTAGTGCCACAAATGTTACATAAACATTGAAATAAAAACTGTTCATAATATCTGAAAATGATCTAAGACAAGTCATTTATTGTTGATTCTTTTTCTAAGGGATGTTTATATTTAAATATTTGGTTAAATATTGGTAGAAGAAACGGATTGAATGCATTCTAGATGGTTTTAGCATCGATGATTTCTTCAAAGACATCCACATTATTTTTTAAGATATTGATATTTTAAGAATAACAAATCTGGGAGAAAATGTAAAAATATCATTCAAGCCTTTTTGTTTTATTAAGTTTCAAAGATCGTTAATCTGAATTTATGGATTAGCGAGAGATTTACCGCCCACCTCCTTCTGCTCACTAACCCCTCCCTCCTTCCTCTCGCCTCCTGTCCTGTCCAGGTGAGACGGTCTCTCTGGTGGACGTGGACATTTCTCGCAGGGTGGGGGGCTCTCAGCACCCCCCCACGCCTCCCCCCCCACCCAGGCGGAGCCTCAGCCTGTTCGGTACTTTCACTTCCTCTTCCTCCTCTGTCGCTCCATGTTCTTTAGTCTGCTTGGCTCTCGCCTTCTCATGCCGTCGCTCTCAGGTAGGACTGATGCTAGACGGGCTCGCTGAGTCCGGTTCTGATGGCGCTGGTTCTGGGTTCCCTTTGGGTCGAAGCCGGCATCGAACGAAGCGTGAGCCGCAGGAGCCGAGTTGTGTAGGGAGGAATCTGCAGATTAACATCACTGCCAGTCACTGAATGAAACCTGAGGAAGAAGAAGCTGAAAAACTTTGGCACCAAAGTTGTCAGAGAATCTGGAGGAGATCCCTAATTTTCTTTAAGAAGTTTAGGTTTCAACAAGGTTCTCCTGCTCTGAACTTCTCTAGTTGAGGACGAATCTGTACGGGTTCTTTCACACGGCAGGTATTTCTTATCTGGTCGTTAACTATAATAATTAAACCCGACCTTCATTGGACATCAGTTTTGAGGAGATATTTTAGATTTGACAGATTATGAAGATCCTTCCTGTTGGTCCTGATTCTGCGGCTGCTTCACTTTTTCAGTGTTTGTGAGGTTTCTGGGGTTTGGAGTCCTGCCTCCAGGGTCTCTGATATTAAAACACGTATCAGAGATGCTGGGAGCGTTTGGCTTATTGGCTAAGGAGCTGAAACTCAGTGTTGGCTCTGAAGCTGACTGGATTGATTAGGCGGGTCAGACCGGATGTTCTGCCACCTCCGCACCTCCTCTCAGTGTTTCCTCGATTGTGTTTCCGCTGACCCGCAGATGATTTCGGGGGCCCTCCTCAGCACCAGGGGCCCTTCACGGAGCAGAACGTGGGAGCCTCCATGCAGTCTCTGCCCCCCCGCCCTATAGCCCTGCACCCCACCCTGAGCACCATCCAGCACAGCCTGAGCCTCAACGGTGAGCCTCCATGAACCGGGTCTGTTTTGCTCTGGCTTTGATTTATTGAATATTCACATCGGATATAATTATTTGCTAATATGTTTGAACGGTTGTTTTTTATGCTGCTATTTAGCCGGTCGGGAGGGAAAGTTGACAGTAAACAAATGAAAAACAAACTTAGAAGTCACAAACAGGAGCAAAGAAAACAGCAGATATCTCACCCGTCATCTCAATTCTTTCACCATTATTTTCACCATCGCCCAGATCTGCTTATGACCTTCGAGAGAACAGTCCTGGTTCAGTTAAGGACGTTCTGATCAGTTAGCAGAACCATCTGGTCCTGGTCCGGTTCTGACCGGTTTGCTTTGCACAGACGCGTTCCTGCGAGGTTTGCCGCGCCCGGTCCCGCTGCGGCCCGACGGCCAGAACCCTCCCCCGCGGCTCGCCCCCCGCTGCCCCCTCAGCCGACCCAACGCCGGCAGCTTCGCCACCAGCCTCAGAGAGCTGGAGAAGGTGGGTGTGTGCCCGCCCCCTCCGCGCGCTGATTGGGGGCGGGGCCTGACGGCTCTGTGCTTTACAGTGCGGCTGGTACTGGGGCCCGATGAACTGGGAGGACGCCGAGATGAAGCTGAAAGGGAAGCCGGACGGATCGTTTCTGGTGCGGGACAGCTCGGATCCCAGATACATCCTGAGCCTCAGCTTCCGCTCGCAGGGAGTCACGCACCACACACGGATGGAGCACTACCGAGGTAGCGCACACTCGCACACGCACGCACGCTCGCACACGCACACAGAACCCCCTGATGAAGCCTCCGTCCCTCCCTGTCCTGCAGGAACCTTCAGCCTCTGGTGCCACCCCAAGTTCGAGGACCGCTGTCACTCCGTGGTGGAGTTCATCGAGAGAGCGATCATGCACTCCAAGAACGGGAAGTTCCTCTACTTCCTGCGCTCCAGAGTCCCAGGTAGGAACCGGCCAATCAGCCGGCAGCGTGAGGTCTCACCTGCAGAACGCACCAACCAGTAAAGAGAACATGTGGAGCCATGACACATTCTCAGCTGACCTTTGGCTCCGTCTGATACATTCAAATATAAATAAAATGGAATTAATATCTAAGAAATAATCATTTATCTTTATCAGGGAACATGTTCCACTTTATTTTTACTGAACTGAGGCTGAAACGTTTTATTTCTGCCGTTGAGTCACTAAAAAGTTGGTTGCTTCCTCGCGGATCCGGTCCGGACGTTCGAGGCTCCATCACCTGGTTTTGCCCTCCCTGTTTCCAGGTCTGCCGCCGACTCCGGTCCAGCTCCTCTATCCGGTCTCCAGGTTCAGCAGCGTCAAGTCCCTGCAGCACCTGTGCCGCTTCTGCATCAGACAGCTGGTCCGGATAGACCACATCCAGGAGCTGCCGCTGCCCACGTACGTACCTGGGAGAAGCCCCGCCCCCGACGGCCATAAATACTTATTTATACAAAAAACCTTATTTTTCTAGACAGGTTATAACTCTCTTCATTAATATTAGTTGTCATAATGGTCTGATCAGAGGGTTTGTTCCATGGTTTCACTGGAATAACGAATCCAACTGTTCCGTCTTCCTCTGCGGTTTATTATCACACTAATACGACTATTTATTTATTTTAATATTTATTTCCAAAAACACAATGAGACAAAATTTAACCGAGCTACTTCATTGTGACACAATCTTAGGAAACAGGAAGTGAGAGAGGAAGTAGCTAATGTCAGAAAAAAGCAGAAATGAAACTAAATAAATACGTTTTCTTTTCTTTTCTTGTAAAACATCATTTTCATCCACAGATCCTGATCTCACTAGTTTATGCTCTAATCTCTAATCTCGCTCCTATACTATAAAAACTTTATTAATTATTTTAGTTCAAACCTCTTAGTTTATTCAAAACAAGAAAAAATAATTTAGCTTTGTTTTAAAAACTGTAGAACCGGACAAACTGACTCATCTGAGCTGATTTGATAATAATAAATGACATCTTGGAAGAAAAGTCAAATCTCCTTTAGTTTTTAAAATCGGTCCCAGTTAATATTGAGGATTCGTTGCCTCGACAACAATAAACAATAATTGCTCCGTTGAAGTCTGACTGCAACGTTTATTTTCACAATCGATTAATCACTTTTCATTATTGATTTTATTTAAGTTTTATTTTCCCATATAAGATATTAAAAATGAATTTTTATGAAGAAAAAGGAAAAGATGAGAATTTTGCCGTTTACTGTAATTTATTTAACTTTAAAGCAACAAATGAACTCAACAGTTAAAATATTTGTTCATTTTTAGGCATTAAATACAAAAATGAGGTAAAATTATCTAAAATTTATTGATTGTTCAGCATATTAATAATAATCTCAGCCCCTATTATTCTCTACATTTAAATTCCTATTTTATTTGATGTTTATTATTATTATTCTGTGCTCCAGGCCTCTCATCGCCTACCTGAGGAAGTTTTATTACTACGACCCAGAGGAGGAGATCAGCGCCGTGCCGCCAGAAAGGGAGCGTCGCTCCGAGCCCAGCAGCCAGCCGGGAGTCCGGTCCCAAACGTAGCACCGACCTGGGACCGCCCTGAGTCCGTCCACAGGTACGAGCGGCCCGCAGTGAGTGCTGTCATTGATTATAATTAAATAAGCTCAGATGAGTCGGTTTGTGTGGTTTTACAGTTTTGAGCAGATTTTTTAGATCTGCTTTGCCGTTTTTATCGTCTAACTCAGAAGATCTCTGATTTTCTTTTGCTTGGTCGTTGATTTTACTAAATAAATGCGACAATCGTCTGTATGAACGTTTACGACCACAGAAGAAGAACGTAGACGTCTCTGTGCCATATTTCATCACGAGGTCTAGAGTATGAAGACAGCAGTGAGTAGGTCTGTGGATTCTTTGAGTGAAACCTATAAGTTCCTACAGCAGGCCAATTATGACGCACGTCTCATGTTGACGACGTCGTATAAATTGGGACATGAGCGTTTAGACTCCAGACGGCATGAAAACTATCTTAGACGTATCTGATTTAGCGCCTTAGGTATATTTTTGGTAAGAAAATGATGGGAAGGTTGGATTCGTGTTAATCTGCTGTGTGAACATCGATGCCTTCTTAGTTAGAATGAAAACTAAGTGAACTTAAAACTTTGAATAAAAGCTACAATCAACTGGAATTTTATTTTCTAATTCCATATTTCCACTCTGCAGATTTGTGTTTCAATCTTTAGTGACTTAATAATGGTTTCATATCCAAAAGTGAGAGATTTATATTAGTAGTTTATACTCACAGGTAAAGAAAATGTAAATGTATTCCCACCTCTATGCTCTCAATATTTGGTCAGGCTCCTCTCGCATGAATCACTGCACCAAAACCATCACGTTTTCCTGGCACATGTCTTCCTTCCACACAGTTTTCTATGAATGTGCTTGGAGTTTATCATCTTATTGCAATATTATTTTAATTCATTTGTTTTCATGTTGGACTTGTTATGTAATATTAAAGGTGGTCTAGATTAACCTGAAGCGCAAACAGTCATTTTTGACAGGTGTCATCATGTAGCCAATCGGCTGCAGGGACTCTGGAGCTGGCCAATCACAAGAGCTCTTCCTGTGTGATGTCACAGGAAGAGCCGGTCTAATGTGGCTTCATGATCTCACGAGGATAAAAGCTGAAGATGCTAACCTGGTTTTGTTTTTCTCACTGTAGGTCGTTTGTTTCTGTCTTCTGGACTCGATCACAGAAAAGACGTCAAACATTCAAACTCGGACAACAGCTCAGTCTCGTTTCCGGGCGGGTTTCAGATGATCCTCCCTCCTCTGATTGGCTCACAAGGAGTCGCCAGGGGAGGGACCGGGGATGAGGAGACTCCGCCTCCCTTTTGTTTTTGATGTCACCACTGATCACGTGGACTGAGGCGAGCGTGAACTCGCCACCGTGGAAGACGCTCGTCGAGCAGAAGAACCATCGGCCGCCTTCAGGTTCTAGAAGGCTGCAGCTGAGGGTTTTGACCCGAACCTCGAATGGTTCCGTTCGGAGCGTCTGTGTTTACTCTGCTTTTTGCTGGAGCCGTTGTGGAGGTGGAGCCTCAGCAGGGGGTGCTGTTTTGGTGGTACAACATGGAATCAGCTGCTCTGATAATCAAGCCAATCGTTAATCGTTCAGAACGATTCCATTCAGATTTTCACGTTTAGTTCTTATTTCTGCCATCAGATCGGTTCTGATGGACCCGGCTCGGTCAGGAAAGCACGAAGCCGTTTTATTTGACCTACACTGGACTGCAGACAAACTCTCTGACGCCCACAACTGTTCTGGTTTTGGTTCCAGAACGACTCCGTTTGGGTTCTGAAGTCGCTCTGACGGTCGGGTCCAAGCTGAAAATGTCTGACCTTTGACCCTTAGCAGCTGCAGTGACGCTGCGACTAAAAGCTGTGGCGGCAACCTGGTAACCATGACAACCAGGTGTTTACACGGGTCACCAGGGAGAGAACCGAGCCCAGAACCGTTCTGCTGATGGTCCATCGAGAAAGCGCCAGGAAAAGGCCGGCGTGCCCGATAACCAATACTTAACCAATAATATCTATTTATTTATTTATTTATAGTTTCCATGACCCGCTGTGACCCCGAGCTGACCTTTCAGAACCCAACAGGAAGCAGATTTCTTTTTATTCCAGCTCTGATGTTTCCTTGTCCTGTTTAATTCAGCTGATTAGGTTCCCAGAGGAACCAAAACCAGAACCCGTCTGGTTCCGCTGTCTCAACACTGGATTATCGTTGACGTCGATGCTTTTACTTTGAAAGTCCTGCTGCTGCATTAACTTTAGGTACGACTGCAGGTGCCAAGGGGGCGGAGCCTCTGAAGGTGATGAATGACGGGGATTTGATGTTTGTAATGATGACGATTGTAATCTTGGGAAACCTTCGCTTGGTTTAGGGATCCCACCAACATCCGACTTTATTTCAGTCAGAAACTTGAGCCACTTTCATAAGTTGTAATAAATCAGAACGACATTTTATCCTCAACGTGCGTCTTAATCGTGCAGCCAGAAGATGACTGATGTGGTAAATCTGGACGTAAAGAACGTCTGAAGCAAGCAGTGCCAGGTTTAGCTGTTTTTCCTCAAACATGGCGCTGCTGAGCGACGCCTACATTCTTCTTCTGCTGGAGGCTTTAAGGTCATGAACCGTCACGCAGACGTCTGACGCCGTCGCGTTTAATTAGCAGAATGAACCAACAGGCTCAAATAAAACCATCGGATTGTAGCGTAAAGATCAAAAAACCTCGTTCAGGTAAAAGTTTAATGCAACGTTCTGGTTCCAGGAACCAAATCCTGGAACCAGAACGTTGCATGGGGGACTGAGAAGCTCGCAGAGGAACGTCAAACTGCGGCTGATTGTTGATCTGTGATTCTGACTCATGTTACGGTAAAACAGTTTTGTTTCACCTTCAGGTTTGATTTGATTTGGAACCTTCCCGGTTTCCTCTGGTACCCTGTTGGGGTCCTGCCGGGAGCGGCCATGTTGGTCTTTATCCCCCGTCTGGGCTCCGATTAAGGAAGCGGCTACAGGCGAAATGAACGATTTTGTTTTGGTTTCTGAAAAACCTTCTGGGTCCTGGAGGCGACCGGCAACATTACCAAAAAGATCCTTTAGCAGGGTTACCATGACTACTGACTACATCCCAACGTTTCACTGGGCCGACCCGTCCAGGACACGGTAACTCTGGGGGGGCCTGAGGGGGCCTGGCGTCCTGCTGGGACGCTTCCATGATGTCAAACGGTTTAAATGTTCTCTGAAGGGACTGCAGACGTGCTGACATGTCGATGTGGAGCCGCACTCGTGTGTTCCTGTGCGTCCGCCTGTTAATAAAAGACGGTGGGACTGAACTCTGCCAGCAGGAGGTTTTATTTCGGGTCACAAGATTTTAGCTGAACTGCAAACGGAGAAATGATTTCATAACTTTCAATGAGCTGTAAGAATCAAACTGGTGAAAATCCTTAACGTAAAGTTTATGACACTTGATATTATCTATGTTTAAAAAAACTACAGATTTTAGTTTTAATAAGAAAATATTCCCGTAATTAAAATATTATTTTTGGAAACAATAATCAATAATTTCATATGAACTTAAAACCAGTAACTTCAGATTTAGACTAATTACTCCCCCAAAAATAATGTGGGTGAAACTATTTGATATTTCAGTGAATTCTGCAACATTTCAAATGTGATGAAAATATGCAGAAAATGTGAA
>JAVLVB010000265.1:1038524-1050355 GCA_032876305.1 Orestias chungarensis
TGAGCCAGTTATTTAGTCCCGTTATGCTAACTTAGAGTCTTGGACCATTTAAGGTCATCTATAACGTAGTATGAGCTAAATATGAACATTGCTTAGTTCTGAAATCCAGAATCTGTCTAAGAACAAAGCCAGTTGTTACTAACTTAAAGCTCCTGTAGTAAGACGCTGGATCAACTTCAGTCCATTTGCTTTACTTGCTGAGTAGCAGTGTTGCCAGATAGTCGAGGTTTTCCAGCCCAAATATCTGTTAAAAACCGCCCAATGAATATTTTGTTATATTTACTGTGTGAACATGAACACACAAGTTAATTAAAAACTACATGTCAAAGCGCTAAAATCTAACATTTGCCCAGAGTTGTTCTCCATAAACAACTGTGACCCAAACATATGCGGCTCCTCGCATCCACACTCTCCTGAGGTTGGATTAAACTGTGACGTTTGTTTGAGGGAGGAGAGTCCAAAGCTTCAGCTCCACCTTCCTCATCACACCTGCAGACAGAAGCAGCATCAGCCTCCAGCCTTCATTACAGTGGCGGTCGCCTTTGTCCTCGCTCGCCTCCAGAAGGCCTAGCAGAGGCTCTTCATCTGCTTCCTGCAGGTCGTTGTCTCGCAGGTCCAGACTCTTCGGGAAGGACGGGTTTGTCTTCAGCGCCTGCAGCCCCACAGACTGAAGGGCAAACAGAGATCAGCTCAAAAATCTCAGTTTCATGTTTTCTAGTGTCAAAAAGTTCTGAAATAAACAAAAATGTATAAAAATCAAGAGAATCCGTTTATTTGTACAGCACCAATTTACCACAGATGTCGTCTCAAGACACTACAAGAAAATCAAAGATACATCATAAACAAATCAATTTGAAAAAGTTTCCAATCTAAGGAACCCCAGCAGATTCATGGAGTCATTGACTTGCAGCATTCACTCCTCTGGAATCAGCAGGCAGAAACAATGGCTTGTGTTGTCGTTGCCTTTACAGCAATCCCTCATACTGAGCATGCATGTAGCGACAGTGGAGAGGAAAAACTCCCCTTTAACAGGAAGAAACCTCCAGCAGACAGAAACAATGGCTTGTGTTGTTGTTGACTTCACAGAGATCATCACAAATCAACATTCCGCAGATCTGCTTGTTGGTGGACTTGAGTCAGACTCTGTTAGTGAGAGGTTTTTAGATCTTCTCATTGGAACAGACCTTAATGTTGTAATAAGGTCCAAGAGAACTGCGAAGAGAGACAAATCAGAGAGCAGCAGTGCAGACAAAACGCAAATGGCTGCTTTAAATCATTCAGGTAGAACAAGAGGAAGCTTTTAAAGAAGAGCTCAAGTTGTGTAGTCAAAATTCAGACTTGGTTTCCAAAGCAACACTCTACAGAAACTGCCCTGCTCAAGGTATCTAGTGACATTATGAGGCCTGCAGATCCACTGCTCTGATCCTGTCGGATGTCCTCTGCTTTTGAAACTGTGAATAATGAAATCTCACTAACGAGACTGCAGGATGTGGTTGGAATGTCTGGACCCTTTATATCGTGGTTCATGTCACATTGTCAGGTAGGAGCTTTAGTGTTTCAGCAAACCAGTTCTTGTCTGACTGCTGATCTGCTGTACGGAGTACCTCAGGGTTCTGTTTTGGGTCCACTTTAGTTTTTCTTATTTGTTCTCCTGTTGGGTAAGAAAATCCAAGAGTTTGATGATGTTTCATACCATTTATACGCCGATGATATCCAGCTGTACTGTTCTTTTAAGGCCTCAGAGATTCAGAAATTTAACTTCTGGACGCCTTGTGCAGATAAAACTGTGGCTCGGAGCAAAATCTCTGAACCATTGTCCAGTTTTTAGGTGATTTGAGAGTCTCATCTAAGTCAAGCCTAAGAAATGTCATTAGAACACGACTCCAAGCAGCAGGAACTATTTTTACCAGTTAAGTAATATTTCCAAACTAAGAACAGTTGTTTCATAAAAGTTATCCTGAACTGATCATTCCTGCTCTTGTGTCTCGTTTGGATTAATGCAACAGTTTGTTTTCTTGTTTAAACAAGAAGGAACTGACTCGTCTTCAGCAAGTCCAACATTATGCAGCTGACTCGCTCTAATAGAACAGCTCACATCACCTCAATTTTAAAAAATCTCCACTGGCTCTTTGTCCCTTTTTCGCTTTGCCTTTAAAATCTTGGTGCTGACATTTAGAGCTTTGCATTTTTCAGGCCTGCTCCAATATCAGGACCTACTATGACCCTAAACTACATCGCAGAGGCTCCGATCTTTTGACCAGACTTTGGTCAAAAGGAAGGTAAGAGATGGTTTATTGTTGACACGTCTAAAACAAACGGAGTTAGAAAAGAAAGGTCAACATTTGAAACAACTATGGTGGCATTAGTAGAAAGAAAGTCCTGAGGATACAAAGATGACCTCAAACATAACTGGGTTATCTTTTTAAGATTAGTAGGATACTTTCATTTTGTAACTTAGTTTGAAGGTTGATTGTTATTTTTGTAACTTTGTTCAACACAATGAGAAATTAGTAATTTTGGTGGCAGTGTAACTGTCAGAAGTGTTTATTTGTTCACATTTGAAATTGTTTCTGTGTAAATACTGACATCTGTTGCTGGAGTTGCACCAAACACAAAAAAACGGCATGAGTGCAGGACGGGTAAAGAGATGCACGTTGATGGAGGCAACAAACTCAAAGATATGGACGATAACATCTCCTAAAAGTTTGTTCAGAAGATGCACAAGGTATGTTTATATATTTGATTCTGTATGAGAATTTTATTTTGGTTGTAAATCTTAATTATCTAACGCCTTGTTTATATTGTGCATTATGTATAATTTCCACCGTGTTTGCTAGTAGAAGATATGAGCGAAAAGGAAAAGAATAAATGCTAGTAAAACATCAGCTGCTTTATTCTGCACCAGACCATCGGGAGCGGTTACAACATTTATGTTATAAGCATAAGACGGAGAGAAATAAACCTGGAAACATCCAGGTCTGCTTACCTGAGTTTCTAGTCAGGATTCGCCATGAAAGCACAAAGCTGCTTTACTCCGGAGTCCTGAAGTCGGTTTCTGCTCATGTCCAGATGTGTCAGAGGGGACGGGTTGTACTCAGAGCCGAGGCCAAATAAGAACAGCTGGTTCCTGATAAACTGCATTCTAGCAAGCTAACGACAGAAGAACCTTTGAGTCAAACCAGAGCAGATTTTGTCTGTCTTTGATTTAAGACGACACTTTATGAGCTGACCTGAGCATCTTTAATCTACATTGTAATTTTGTAGAAAAGCACAGAGCAGCTTCCTGCCTGGATCCTGCAGCTTGTTGTTGAGACTCATATCCAGATGTTCAGATGAGACGGGTTTGAGGTGAGAGGAGAAACCAGAGGTCAAAGCTGATTTCTGACAGCCTGCAGCCTCTCAGTCTGCACAGGAGAAAAAAAGCAGCTAAAACATCATCTGACAGAAGCTCCTCCTCAGGGTCCGCAGTGTCCCCGCGGGGGGGAACCTTTTCTACGCCAATAATGTCAGAAACACGCAATTTGTCTTCTAGAGCGCGATGTGACGCCTTCTTTCACCTCAGAAAGGTTCTAGATTCAGCAGCTCAGACACAGTCATCAGGTCTGGGTGCAAATACTCTTTCTGAAATTCTCAGGAGAACCTTTAACACCTTTAACGTCTCGACCCCAGACGTCTGTTCCTGAGTTTGTCCTGCTGCCGTTGATGGACAGACGCCATCTAGTCATGAGTTTCTACAAATTAACCCTAACTCAGTCACACCTTACCTGACCTCTGACCCTGAAACGGTGTCTGTAGTCATGGAGACCGGGACACACACACATTTCTGCTTCTTCATGATTCAGACGCTCTGATGATCCCAGAAAATCTGACAGAAGTAATCAAGAGTCCCAGTTTAAATCCCAACAGAAGAAAAATCCAGATGTTTTTTTTTTGGGTTTAACGTTTGTTTCAGAGCTTTAATCGTTCTAGAGTCTCAGCTTCAAATAAACAACAAAGCCAGAACTCCTTCCACTCTTTTATTTCCTGTTTGAAATGAAAACACACTCAAGCTGCAGCGTAAACAGGACGAGTCGCTCATCAGGAAACCGGCCGAGGACAAAAAAGCTTCAACACAGGAATAATAAAACAGGCGCTGGTGGGAAATAAACCTGCTACCAAACATCTGCTCCACTTCAGATCCCTTAAACCCACAAAACACGAAGGAAGCTGAGCGCACTGGAGCTTCATCTCCACACCACGCGTTCTGGAATCAGCTGGAAACAACCAGAGAGAGACAAGAACAGCTGATAAAGAGGAAGGATCAGAAACAGAAACATAAAACTTAATTATACATTTAACTATGTTTCTGTCCTAAATATGCTTCGTCTTAATAATTTAGTCCAAATCACTGAGGAAAAACAAGCAGTGAAGTTACTACAGACACAAGAGAAGCAAACACTCTTCTGTTTCTGCTTATTGCTTTGTTTGATTTAGAAAAGAAAGACATTTGGACCTGGATAAGATGTTCCAGCAGATGTTTAACCATTTTACACAGCAGGGGGCAGCTCAGTCTGGTTAACAGTAGCAGGGCTGGCCGTCAGCAGCATGCAGGGTAGAGATCAGATGGGAACCAGAGGAGGCGCTGATATAGAGTCATTTGGTTCCAACACAAACCAGCAACAGAGCTCCTTTGATTCACATGGAAATTGTGCTTAAAATGACCACTAGAGGGCGCACCAGGTAAGTAGATGAGGGCGCACCAGGTAAGTACATGAAGCTAATTTATGCAGCTCAGAGGGATTTACACACACATATTCAAATAAATAGTAACAAAAAAAACAAATTATTATTTGTCCAGATATTCTCACTCTGTGTTTCAGGACTTATGCAGGAAAAATGTAAAATATTTTGGGCTCAGAGACGAGAAAAAAGGAAGCAGATCAGCGTTTCTACAAATAATCCCAGATTTCTGGCAGATGTTCAGCCCGGATCATCTTTGTCGTCATTAGTTTATAATTTTTATTATTATTCTGAAAGAACGTTGTCGGTTCTTTGGGTCGGGGTCAGGGGTCAGCAGAAGCCGGGCCTTACTGTTACTCCTAACTCAGCCTCGGCTCTACAGACAGGTCAGATCAGAGGTCAGCTCTATCCTAGAAACATAAAGGTGCAGTCCGTCAGAAACCATCGTCAGCCGAGCAGCAGGAGGAGAAACTGAAACATCTGTGTTTCTGCATCTCTGAATCTGAATCCCAGATCAACACCAAAAAAATGTGAAAGTTTAAGCACTGAATTAACTTTTGAGTTTTTAAAATCTGAAAAAAATCTTCAGTTTTTCAAAACTATTTTTTCTCTATTATTTATTCAGTGTTTTAAAATTAAACTTTCAAAGTCCAAAGAAAAAAAAATTCAGGTTTTCAAATTTAACGTTCAGTTCATTGGATCATTTTAAACTAATTTTCTAACATTATTTCTCTGATTTGTGAATCAACCGCTAAAAGAATAAAGGGAACACTCAAATAACACATCCTGGATCTGAGTGAATGAAATATTCATTGAATATTTGGTTCTGTGTAAAGTTGAATTTTCTATTTACAAGTTAGAATTATGACATGTTTTATAGTTTTAACCATGACTTGTCAGTCATATTAATGCATATTTGCCTATTTAAACTTTTCTTTTCGTTCTGCTCTAATTATTTAGCAACTATGACAGAATAATCCAGTCCAGGTTTGAAGGGTCTAACGTTTGTAGTTTTTTATCTAGAGAAGAATAAATGTGATTTTAAAAATTCACACGTTAATTCACTGCTTCAAATTTTGAACTTCAAGGCTCATAAATGTCGAAGCCTCACAGAACAGATTTATTTCCATGGGATTCCTCCTGATTATCCTGAATATTCGCCCTGGTGAACATCTGGATCGCGTCTAGACGCTTGGTGAGGACAAGACTCTGTTCATGTGGGAAAACCTGAAAACGTGGCGGGGAGTTTCTCCTGAGCAGGTTGGGGAGGTGTTGAACTCACCTCTGCTGCTCCTCCTGCAGCATCTCCAGCCTGCCGGCTTCACTCGGAGCAGGAATCACCTCAGCAGCAACATCTGGAACAGGAGACGCAGGTCAGAGCCTCCACCTTAATGATCTACCCTACGCTTTAATATGCCATATTAATAAATGATTATGTTTGGCTGGAGCCTTGATACAGGAAGTTCATCATAGAACATCTGGAACCTCTTTTTGTCTCAGAGGGAAAAACTGGAACAAAAGAGGCTGTGGAGACGTCTCTGTCTCCGTGTCCACAAGGAGACGTCTGTTAGAGACGCTCAGCTGGGGCTTCCAGATAACAGCAGTGGCAGATGTTCGCACTACTTAGAGCTGATGTGGATCAAAGTTCACGCGGACGTCTCAGTTCATAAAAATGAGGCTTAAACCGTTGATCTACACACTTGTTTCTGTTCCAATTTAACCAACGGTTTTATTTTTGATTCATTTTTACTCTAAATATTTGCCATATTTCTTCAATAGCTGCCATGTGGGTTAAATTTATATAAAAACAAGTTTGTTCTTTTATTAGAACAATATAACACTGAGTTAGAGTCAGTAGGTCACATGACCTGAGGATTAATTATATAATAAAAATGCAAATTGTACACGTTAAAAATGACTTAAAATACATGTTAAAATGGAATGAAAAGTGTTCCTTGTCTGTGTGTAGAGGAACAATCTAAGACTCATTTTTATTAACTAGCTTTTCATTAAAATTGATAAAAAAATATAACATTTGTTAAACTCGGTTAAAATCAAGTGTGGCTCATCTGTTTGATCCTGTAGAATAATCCCACAGTATCGTTTTATCATTGTGTGCCATAAGAAAAAAGCTATGAATTCTTGTTTCTCTAGAGTTTTCGGTTCTGAACTTTATTGACGGTCCCTAAATCAACGACCGTCTTTCCTAGGAGGGAGAAACGAGAAACTGAAGAACTGAAGCTTCAATCAGGAGGGAGACACGCTAACTCTACGTAGCTCTGCTAACTTCACCGCCGTGGTAAACAAGTCGTGGACATGGAGTGTTTTTTTTTTTCAGGGCTCCGTACTTTTCTCATTTAAAATTTAAAAGAACAGTTTTTTGTTTTTCTGTAATTTTATTAAAAGAATGTTAAAACTATTTATAACTTCATCATAAACATAATCTCTGGCTTTAAAAAAAGGTTAATACCATGTAACTATCACACCCATCTGGAACCGTGTTCTTTAGGCCCGATGTGTAGAACCTGTAGAACTAAACAGCAGAGAACCGAGAAAGGAGCCCTGAGGAACTCCGCGGTAAACGTCAGATTGCATCTGAAACCAAACCTCTTACCGTTCACAGATGTCTCTGCTTCTGATTCTGGTTCCTTTGACACCTCTGTGACATTCTCAATGGATCCAGAGACCGTTTCAGGCTCGGGTTCTGGTGCCGACTTCTCCACCTCATCAAGGATCTTTGGCTCTGGATCAGAAACCTCGGGTGGCTCTGGTATGGCCTCTGGCTCTTTGACGGATTCTACGACAGGTTCTGGTACAACAGGTGGGTCAACCACAGTCTCGGGGACTGTCACTGGTTCTGGAACAGGTTCTGGGTCGGGCTTAGATTCTATAGCTGTCAATGTCTCAAGGATGAGGTTCTGAGCTGCAGTTGGTTCTGTGACTGGTTTCTGTGATTTCACCGTCTCAACAGATTCAGGTTCTGGTTCTTTAACTGGTTCTGGTACTTTAACTGGTTCTGGTTGTTTAACAGGTTCTGGTACTTTACCAGGTTCTGGTTCTTTAACAGGTTCTGGTTCTTTAACAGGTTCTGGTTCTTTAACAGGTTCTGGTACTTTAACTGGTTCTGGTTCTTTAACAGGTTCTGGTTCTTTAACAGGTTCTGGTACTTTACCAGGTTCTGGTACTTTACCAGGTTCCTTTACTTTAACAGGTTCTGGTTCTTTAACAGGTTCTGGTTCTTTAACAGGTTCTGGTACTTTACCAGGTTCTGGTTCTTTAACTGGTTCTGGTACTTTAACAGGTTCTGGTTCTTTAACAGGTTCTGGTTCTTTAACAGGTTCTGGTACTTTACCAGGTTCTGGTTCTTTAACTGGTTCTGGTTCTTTAACAGGTTCTGGTTCTTTACCAGGTTCTGGTTCTTTAACAGGTTCTGGTTCTTTAACTGGTTCTGGTTCTTGAGGTGGATCTGCGGCGGGTGCTGAAGTTTCAGGTTCTAGGACGGCCTGGGCAGAAAGACACAACAGAGAGCTTCAGTGAGAGCTGCAGCCGCGTCATACGAGCAGTTCGCTTTATCACCTCGTCTGGTTCCTGACATAGAAACTGGGCTTTAACGGAACCGGAGCAATAATAATAATAATAATGTAATAATGTTTACATATCAATACTAAAGATATCAACAGTTTTAATATGCGCAGTTGCTGCAGACAACTGGAAATGGAACAGCCGTTTACGAATGAAGCAAATCTCAGCAGCTGCTGCGTGGCTGTGAATCTGAGCCGCCGATCCGGTTTCTGGTTCGAACGCTTCTCCTCTAAAAAAATCCAGCTACTCTAAATCTTTCCCATCCATCTCTACACTGGATCCAGAGCTTGGATGGATTTCCCCCCCAATCTGAGATGGGATCGGATGAAACGAGGAGCTGGGAAGAAGTTGGGAAGTTCTGGGATTAACTGCCCGTATTCCTGGTGGCATCGGCTCCGGGACCCCGATGCCACCAGGAATACTTTATACTTTATAATATAACTTTAACTTAACTTAACTTTAACTGTAATCTACAAAAACCTGCTGTCACATCCTGGGATCGCAACGGCAGCCTGTTCTGGGTCGGGATGCCGAACGAACACGCGTTGTCGACTACGTCTCGGACTCGACAGAAGCACAAACGAGTCTCAGGAGGCTACGGTCTCCAAGCGGGCCCTGAATGCATCATCTTAACATTTCTGTCCTTCTGTAAAATCTTATTATCAGTGTGGATTTTCAAATTTAAAGGTTTCAAACCGAAACGTAGAGCAGGCTAATGTTTCCCAGGCAGACAGTCCCCGACCTTTAATAATAATAATAATAATAATAATAATAATGTATACTTTATTGATCCCGTAGGAAATTGTCTTTGGTGTAAACTACACTGAGGCAGGCATTTTGCAGGCGCCAGGTAGGCAGTAGCGCAAAGGGTCTTGCCTAAGGACCCACACTGGATGCTGTGGTGTATTTTGCCCTGGGCTGGATTCAAACCCATGCTGCTATGTCCGAAGTCCCATATTATAGATTCTGTGTAGTTAAATCCTATTTCTCTTATATTCTTATATTTGATTATATTATTTAAAATTGCTATCAGGGTGTAAACTGGACCGGGGGATTAGAATTTCGTCCCACCTCATGTACCACAAGTGATGTAATGACAAATAAAGATTCCTTGATTCCTTGGATTGGAAGTCTGGTGACATTCCAATGGAGCTAACCAGCCGCCTAACCCCGTTAGCAGCCTGTCAAACGTCTTTGCTGATGTCTTTCTGCCCTGGTGTGCTAACTAGCTCTCCACTACGATGACTATCAGGAATTAGATCTGATCAGCATCACATGGAGACGATGGCTCCACCTGGAGAAATATGTACGGCTCCAAAACAAGAAGAAACCCAAACAAATCTAATTTTATACGTTTTAGTAACAGTTGACTTCTTCTGTGTTTTCTTATAAACACTGGAATGAAAAGGTGGTTTATTAGTTTAACTTCCTTCTTTGGTCTGTATTAAGATGATTGGACGTGCGGATCTGAATTAAGTGGATCTGCTCCAGCACAGAAGCCTCTGTTGTCCAGAAATGTCGCAGATCTCTGGGTTAAACAAGGCGTCTTTGTCTCTGATGACGTCTCCCATGTTTTTCTCAAATAACAGGATTCCTCCAAACTGTTAACTTTGTTTCCCATCAGAGAAGCTTCACCTGAACTTTCTCCCTCGTCTTTGCACTTTTCTGAACTAAGGCTTCAGTCACACAGCGGTTCTTTGATGCTCAGTAACTCAAAGCTCTTTTGTAGGTTACTCATTTGTACCACTAATGAAGCGCGACGCCATCAGACGTCTGGGTGAACGGTTTAAGACCACAGAAGAAGAATGTAGACATCTCTGTGCCATATTTCACCACTAGGTCTAGAGTATGAAGACAGCAGTGAGTAGGTCTGTGGATTCTTTCGGTGAAACCTATTAAGTCTTAGGCTAAGTTCCCACAGCAGGTCTTGGATGCTCGCAATCAGACGTCAGTGTGAACGATTAGGACCACAGAAGAAGAACGTAGACGTCCCCCAGCAGCATCCACGTTTACGGCAGTAATGACGGACGCCACCATCTATGGATGGACGTTAAAGTAGTTGAGGGACGGGAGCCGACCATATCGTCACATGACCAAAACAAGGTTTAGACAGCCGTACTAAAAGTCGGATTTGGGTCGGGCTGGTTCTGAAGGTGCTCGGACCTCCCACCCTAATTGGACCGAGGCGTACCTTCTAGGTAGAGATCCAGAACCTCCAGCTGCCAGCCTGGGCCCCCGACCCGCCGCCCTTATCTGCCTCCGCCTTATTTAGGCCGCAGCGGCTGGAGGCGGAGCCTGTAACCGTAGAAGCTGGGTCACAACAAAGGGCGAGCTGCAGCTCTGACACCGCGGCCGTAAATCAGGAGAAGCCGCCGCTTCCATCAAATTTTCATAAATTGTTTTTTTATCTCCTCATTTCAGTTTTTAACATGTTTATGAACTTCAACAAAATAATTATTAACTTAAATGATCTTTAAAGAACTGTTAAAAAGAATTTTAACTAAAATGTTTTTTTCTTTTTTTAATGAAACAAAATAAAGATGAAATAAAATAAAAATAAAATGTCTGAATCTAATCAAATAAATAAAATAGTTCTGATAACATGTCATCCATTATTTTATCTCATGAATGTAAAATAATTTACATGAATAAATTAAAAACTACATAAAATAAAAAAATTGTTTTAATTCTTCTTTCTCCTACTAATAATAATATTAAAGTCGTTTAACATTTAAAAGGTTTTTAGAAGCTGGACAGATAAAGTTCAAAATGAAAACCTCAATATTTTATAGACTGGACTTTGAAGAATGCTGCAGATAATCTTTGACTTTTAAACTTAAAATTATGTTTAAGTTCTTAAATGATAAAAATGTGTATTTATCTTCATACAATGAGGGTAAGACGTTCCTCTGCAGCTGATCCATGAAACTTCAACTTTCTCCATGTTTAGAGCTGCAGGTCAGCAGGTGACCCCTCATCAGACCAGGCTCTTATTTTGAAAAGACCATAAACTGGTCCTGTTTGAGTTTAAAGTGAAATATCAGGAAATATCTTCCTCTACAAAAAGCTTTTAAAAATATTAACAAGAAGTTGTTAGTTATTATTTTTATGGTTGCATTAAAGTAAATTATTATTTTAACTGTTTTTTCTCCCACAGATGAATAAAGACACAGACCTTCACCTGCAGGACGTCCCAGTTCTTTGCTGGTTCTGGTTCCGGACAGGCTTCCTCTCTGGGTCGTACTCCGGGTTTGTTGGTTCTGTCGGAGGTTCTGTTGGTCCAGCTGAGCAGAGAAGAAGCCAGAACCACGGCGAGCAGCGAGAAGAGCAGGGCGGGCAGGAGGAGGGTCGCGTCCAGATCCATGGTTCTGCTGTCAGCTGGGCTCAGAGGACCAGAACCGAACCGAACCGAGCAGACTGCAGCTGTGGCTGATGGAGGCTGGCAGCGGCTTCAAAATAAGAGCCTCGATCAAAATCAGGCTTCAAAATAAGAGCCTCAAACCTGATCAGGCTTCAAAATAAAAGCCTCG
>JAVLVB010000265.1:1076859-1087300 GCA_032876305.1 Orestias chungarensis
CCTTATATCTGTTTTTGGAGCTTATTTTTCTCCATGTCCAATTGACTGAAATCGGTTAGTACCTCATGAAAATTTCAAGGCCTTTTATAATAATTATTCTGCTTCTTTTCCTTTTGCTATTCTTCTTCTCCAGCTTATCTTTAAATAATCATTTGGCTATGACTTCTTTCAGCTCTTCCAATTAAGGTATCAAATCTTTGAGCTTCTTTTGGACATTGCAGCTATGAATTTTGGTGTTATCTTTTCAACTTTTTAAGTTCTTCAACTTTTTTTTGACTTTTTTTCTCTTTGAAAATGAATGGCAGATTCTTAAAATCCTTTAAAGACTTCAACTTTTTTCAGCTTTTACCACTTCAGCATAATTTCCACATTTCAGAGTTTTCTTCAGCGTTTTCTTCAGCTAATTGATACTATGTTTTCATGTTTTTTCGCTTCCTTGGGCATCTTCTGCCAATTCCTTTAAGCTTTTGGCATTCTCAACTGCTGTTTCGCAGGAACAGCTCTTTCTAGTTATGTTAACATTCTCACTGAGATGGAGAGAAAATACATAAATAAATACACAAAGTCCCAAAAACACTCAGAAATAACATGAATTTAATTTATGCAGAATAAATTAGTATTTTTTATTTATATTTTATTGAGTTTAGTTTATGACTGAGTCTGAGGCTTTGCTGCCCCCTGGTGGTTGAGACAGGAACAGCGTTCTGGGATCTTGTTCTCCAGGATCAAGTTGATCCAGTGATTATAAAATGAGAAATAAATGAAATCTGAAATGATAAAGAATTCATGTCTCTCAACATAAACCCTAATGACTGATTTATGAACCTGCTGGAGACTAAAGTACAGACGACATCATTACGACTCAACAGAGATTTTATAAATCTGTGCCTCTGAGTCTAAAACACAAATATTTTATTCATTAATCATTCTAAGTAGCATATTAAGTTTTATATTTAAAGGAAAGATCGATTCATTTGAAGCACGTATGTCAAGTTTTTATTCAAATATCAACACGTATATTTATATTTATATAAAAGTATAAATATTAGGTGAGTGTCTCTAAAGGTTTCTGCTCATGCAAACTGATTATGAAAGCAACTTTTACACATTTAAATCTAATCTGTCTCTATGTACAAAGTTTTCTCTTGACTAAAACCAGATTTATGTGATGATCCAAAGTTAAATGTACCAAGCGGTACCAAAATAAAAGCATTTTATACCTTTTTCTCTCACTTTATTGTGCTTTTAAGGAAGATCTTTGTGAGCTAAACAGAGAAGATGGCTGCTGATCACGTTCCAGTGGCTTCACTGGTCACATGTTCCTACTTCTGGAAACAAAACCTAAGGCTGTGAAAACACAGTTGTGATGTGAAGAGCAACAGAAACGGAGCAGACACAGAACTCTACAACTTCAGCTCTCAGATTCCTTCTCTGACGGTAAAAGGTTTGTTTTTTTTCAGCCTGCAATCTTTTGGTTTTATTCTAAATACAGGGCAGTAGGTAAAAGATGTTCTTGCTCCACAAAACCTCAAATTAAACCTGTTCCTGCTGTTTTTGCTGCTGCTGGACTGACTTCAAAAGTCGGCTTAGATGGAGTTTCAACAGAAAAACGACCTTCAGGTTCGACAGAGACAGTTGGTGTATTTATCCGATCTAAATCTGAGTTGTTATAAGTTACACAATAATTTCAGTCTCTGCAGCAACACAATCTAAGACTTTTGTCTTTATTCAGCTGATGGTTCACCACACGTCAACATTTCTGCATAAACAGATTAAACAGGGTCGACTCAATGTAACAGCTGGATAAATAAAGACTTGCACAGTTTTAGGTAGTACCACCAAGATTTGACCTTTGTGCATTAAAAACACTCCCAAAGTTCATGATCATGAGGAAAACAAAGCTGTTAAACTATTCTGTTCAGAAAGATGCAAGAACTTTTCATTTTTTTAACATGAATATTTGCTTTTGAGGGATGAACTAGGAATCTTGTTGCTTAACTAGTGTTTTCAGTATGAGGTGTTTTAAGAAAGGCACCAAAGCGATGAAGTTAAACTTGATAGACCATGACTGAATTATATGTAATATAATAATTCTTTATTTGGCAGAACATGCGACGAGACTGAAAAAGGCTTTTAGAAAAGAAGAAACCGAAACCTGCAATGGGTAAGTAGCTACATACGCACACTATGTACTCTCACAACATCTGTAACTTAGACAGACTGGGAGTGTCATGATTTGTTTTAGCTTCTTGACCCACATGAAAGGAAGACTCAGGAGAACAAAAGGCAGGTTTACAGAGTTTATTAAAATGTCTGTAACCAGGAACTGTGGGAGCTGCAGAACTGGTAGAACTGGAAGATGGAGACAGATGGTAAGTTGGTGCAGAGGGCTAAAGTTATTGTGACTGGACTATTGGAGACCACCAGGGAGAGGTGAGGGGGTGGAGGGGATAGATGATTGTCCAGAGGTGAGGGGCAGGTGGTGTCTGTGGGTTAGTGGAGCGAGCAGACCAAGCAGCGCTAGGAAAGGAGCAAACACGAGACAACAATGAGGCAGAAAGCATAGAGTACCGAACACTCAGAGTGTGTCTGGTCCACCCTTCCTCCTAAGCTGCTGATGGAGAGCGACTGTGCAGCGGCGCAGGTATACAGGACATCCAGCAGTTGAGGTCCGGCGCAGATCTTTCTTGTGTCCAGGTTGAAAAGTCAGAGTTTTATTTGCCTCCAAAGGTTTCCTAATGAGTTGAGGTCTGGAAACTGGTCAGGCAACTCTGCCTGGCAACGTTGCTGTCCATGTCAACCTGCATAACCAAACTCCTAACCTTCAGTCTTCTTACTGAGGGCAGGAGCTTGTTGCCCAAAATCTGGGTACACAGGGCCTCGTCCCCTTTGAAGAAAAGACACCCCCAAAGCATGATAGCTCCACCCCCATGCTTCACAGCTGAAATGGTGTCCTCGGCATAACTTTTGTTAGTCTTCCTCCCAACATGTTGGCTGGAGTTTACAAGAGGAAGGTTTTGTTTGAATCTCATCTAAACATTGACGAGTGCAGACAGAGCTGATACGTGATGCAGTGACCCCAGCTCTCGTCAGGTCATTGACCAGGTTCTCCTGGGTAGTTCTGGGCTGACCCCTGACCTTTCTCATGATCTTGGATAAAAATTGTGATCTCTCCACATCGTCTTAGCTTGTGCAGGTTTACAGTTTAACCTGTTATGTAATTGGCAGAGAGGTTGGAATCTGACTGATTGATTGAGTGGACAGGTGTGTTTTATACAAGTCTTCGAGTTTAAACAGGTGCATTTAAAATAGGTGAGTGGAGAATAAGAGGGTTTGTTGAAAACCAGTAAACTAATCTCTAAGACTTGAAACCTCCTAGTTTCAAAGTGATAAAATGCTTATTTAAAAATCAAACTAAGCTATTTATTTTTGTAAGAAAAGATAGTTTTATATTCGGTCACTAACAGTTGAGTTAGACCGCCAATAGAAATGAAAGATCTCTCCATTATTTGCAGCTCGATAGGCAATGGTGGGAGGTATATCAAATTTGATTCCAATACAGTACTTTTGATCTGAATTTGAAATCCTTATTTTCATCAAAATCTTGTGTAATGTAGTAATGAGTGTTTAGAACTTAGGTTTTTGTTTTCCTGTAGTCTCCTTTATTGGTTCCTTGTTCTTTTGCTCTTACTTTTATGAAGTTATTCCTCCTGTTTTCCTTGTGTTTATTATTCTTATTGTTATTTCGTCTGTTAGTTTATATCCCCTTCCTGTGTTCTTATGCTGGTTTGTTTACTGCAATTGTTTTATTTAGTCCCCCGCGTCTCGCTTCAGTTCTCTGTTTGTTTACATTCCGGTTCCGCGTTTTCCCGGTTCCGTTTCTGCTTTGCCTTTGTTCCTGCTTATGTTCATTATTCTTCCCCACAATAAACTATTTATTCTCACATTCTACCTCTGCTCGAGTCATTGATCGCATAACCTGACAGCCTTGACAACCATAACAGAAGATGCTACCAGAACCAATGTTTAAATGTTTGTTATTAAATGGAAGGATTTCATTTTGTTTAGCTAGAAAGCTGATCAATGATCGGAGGTCAGATATGGATCCAAGCAGAAAGACACTAACAATTGAATTACTTGTTAATTTTTCCCATGATCTAGCATTATCAACAGATTAAACTAGAAGAATTTACATAAAACTCTTGTTTCTTATCAACTCTTTACAATCATGTATAACTAAACTGTTCTTTTTCTTTTTGCTTGTTTGCATTACTCAGCGGACCGACCTGACAAGTCCCCAAAACAATGGACTGAACCTGAAGTTAGTGACTGGCTGAGATCTATTGGAGTGAAGGAGCCGTACATACAAAAACTCTATGAAGAAGAGGTAGATGGACAATGCCTTCTTGAATTAGATGAAAACTTCTTGGTAACCAAGGTTTCCATGAAATCAGGACCAGCCAATCTCATAATTAAAAAAAGAGATGAGCTCATAAACTTTCTTCTAAAGAGTCAAGAAAAGAAAACCTCTTCCAGAGGCAATGGTTCTGAATCAGACCCGAAAAATAAAAATGAAAAGTCAAAAAATGAAAAGAGTCAACCCAAACAGCAAATCAAGTCAGAGACAAATGTTCTACAAGAACAGAAACCTGCAGTGCAACAATGTTTAGTGACAAAGGAAGACTGCAAAGCGCGACCGTTTGATAAAGATCCTGACTTTCTATATGTTAAACACAGAGTACTGCAGCCTGAATCAGGAGCTTCAAATCTGATCAATCCCTGTCGGGAATTTAAGTCTCTTAAGACTGCTTGTCAACTTGATGACACTCGACTTAGAGTCAAATTTGCCAGAGAGGTTCTGAAATTTGCAACTGGATGTATGAATGTAAGAACAAATGGTACAATCCATTTTGGTGTGATGGACAGCAGAGAAGACGCAGGATACGTCCACGGTGAAATAGTTGGTGTTCCCATTAAAGACAAAGATGTTTTTGTAGACGCTTTGGACTACATTGAAAGAAGCTTCTCCTCTGACAAGGAACACGTTCGTCAGTGTGTGCGTCCACCAAAGTTCATTGAGGTTCTAGATCACACAAGTGAAGAGAAGAGGTACGTGGTTGAGGTTGACATTGTTCCGTCCATAACTATTGTAAGAGGAAAGGTCTACAAAGTCCATCTGCCAAACTTCAATGACTCAACAAACAAAGTTGAATTTGAGAAAGATAAGATTCTGCGGAGGGTGGGCTCTAGGACAGAACCGGTGATTGAAGATCAGTTCGATTTTTTTCAGCGGGTTCAGCACAGAGATACTGTGAGAGAAGAAGCTGAGAAATGTCCATTTCCCAATGAACCTGAAATCTACCAAAACCTTGGAAGGAAACTAACGATGCTTGTGACAAGTGGTAAGAAATACATCGAGAAGGAAAAATGGTTCATACTTGTGACAAACCAAATTAAACCAGATGACCTTTGCCACATTGACTGGCTACTTAAGATGAACCTTTTCTGTGTGTTTGAGTTTGATCCAGACTCAAATGTATCAGGTCTATGCAGCAAATACAGTCAACAGCATGCAGCTAACATGCATTCTCTGCAGAGCTATCAGATTTCCAGGGAAACAAGCATCAAAGAATTCACAAACAAGTTGCATCTGTTTGAGCAGACAAGTTGGATCTTTTGTAACGGACGCTCTGATTTTAAAGGAAGTGAACCCCAATACGATGACGGAACTTGGACAAACACAAAACGTCCTTTGCTGCGAGAAGCCGTGTCTCTGATCTGTAAACACATTTTACCAAAAGGTACATTCCAGGTCATTTTCCTTCTCGCATCCCAAATTGAAAAAGCCTTTCTTTACACGTTTTATGAGTTTTCAGCAGACATGCAAGGCCATGAAGACATTGTTTGCATCTGTGAATCAGAGGAAAACTTTCAAAAGTGGAAAAGTTTTGCAGAGGGAACATGCGGTACAGAAACTGTCAATAACTATAGTGTTGTTGGCATGAAAATGAGCCACATTGAAGCAACGCTGCAGCAAATACAACCTATAACAACGCACACCACCAAACATTTATCCACCTTTGCAAAGGGAAAATGTCGACTTGAGACACGAGGAAGGGAAGACATGTATTCATTGGAAATCCTGGCAATTGACCATTGTGATGAAACATGCAAAGAGTCAATTGAAGAAGAGAAAGAAAACACTGAGCGGCAGTTCTATCATGGTGGAAAAGTGACCTGGTTGCATCTCTGGCTTGCTGAGTACAAATTTGTTGGAGAGGTAATTGAAAGGGATGCATACAGTGAAGTAATTAAACTTCTTGAGGATTTGAAATTAAATACCATGCAGAGTCCAGTGAACAGAATCAACATCTACCACCATCCAGGCAGTGGAGGAAGCACAGTGGCAAGGCAAGTACTCTGGAACAAACGAACAGACCTACGATGTGCAGTTGTCAAATCATCATACTCAGCTGATGTTGTTGCACAGCACGCCGTCAAACTGAGAGAGCACGATGAAAATGATCCTCAGAAGTGTCTTCCTGTGATGCTCCTTGTTGAAGACTCAGAGCAGGAATACCTTGATGACCTAAAGGATGAACTAGATGAAGCCATTCGCAGCCAAAAGATCCTTTATGAAAAACCTTGCTTTGTTCTGTTAAGTTGCAGGCGTTGCCATAATCCAGACAAAAAAATCAAAGAGTCGATGTTGGAAAACATCTCTGTCACTCACAAACTTTCTGCAAAAGAAAAGAGGATGTTTTCTGCAAAACGTCAGGTGTTAGAGGAACAATATGAGCCAGAGTTCATCCTGACTTTTGTTTTGATGAGTGAAGAATTTTACAAGGTAGCAGCATATGTTGAAAAGTTTGTGACAAACCTGCTTTGTGGTATTGATCATACCCCTCGCTTCCTACTCTATGTAGCTTTGCTGAACACATATGTTCAAAACTCTTTCATCTCTCAGTCCCATTATGAGGCTTTCCAAGGCTTAAGCGCATACACAGACAAGCTTCGCAAACCAGTGTTTGAAATGTCGCTTAATGAGCAGACGAAACTCATCTTCTTGCATCTGAGAGATGAGAAGACGCACATTGAATCCATCCGAATAATCCATCCACGGGTTGCAGAAGAAATTCTCAAACAATTGCTTCGTAAAGAAGGAAAACAAGGTACGTTGGCAAAAGAGCTGCTTGGAGAAAAGGTTCTTTTTGATCACAGATTTGGGAAGGATGACTACTTGGCCTTCCTCAGAGCACTTCTCAACAGACGATCAAGGGTTAGCAGAGGAGATGAAAACGACACCTTGTTTTCTCCCCTAATTGAGCATGTGCGTAAAAATGAAAGTCCAGAGTTAGCATTTGAATTACTCAAGGAAGCATACAAGTGTTTTCATGAAGATGCTTTTTTTGCACAAACACTAGCTCGCTTGTATTATACATATGAAAAGTTTGAAGAGGCAAAACTCTGGGCAGAGAGAGCTGCTACCACAATGCCCAACAACTCATACATACTGAACACAAAGGGCCAGGTGTACAGAAGATGGTTTGAAGCTAAACTGAAAGCCATTGATTCCAATAATATAGCAAAGACAGCTAAAAACATTGCACCTGCTGTGAACATTGCACTGACAGCTATCGAGTGTTTCAAACACTGCCAGAAAGTTGCCGAAGCTCATGCAGAATGCATGAACAAGTTAGGATTTTTTGCTGAAGTTGAGGTTGGTTGCAGTCTGCTAAAATTGATCTCCTCAATTCAAGAGTTTGCATATAAAGATGACAGCTCCCATGAATGCATACAGTACCTAACAACTAAAGATTACATTCCTGAGGAAATAAAAGATGCCTGGGAGCCATTTCACTGTCGCCTGAAAAAACTTAAAAATACAATAAAAGAATCATTGGAATGGATTTCGGAAGACCTTAGTTACTTTCAGAAGGACATTGTTGCAAATGAAGAGGAGAAGTCTGAAAGTCCTGAAGATACTGTAAGAAATCCACTCAAGTCTTTGACCCAAGCGTCCTCAGAGTATGGAAAATACCTTAGCGGAGTTTCAGGGAAACTTTTTTCTAAGTCACTTCTAACAAATGCAAGTCCTTATACAAGACGTATGATTATCTACCACCTGGGAGGAGGTAACCTGACATCAATTTTCTTCAAACTGAATAACCAGCAGGAAAAAGACACAAAGGACCTTCAGGCAATTCTTTCCCTTTATCCAAGCAATCCACTGACAGCAAAGTTTCCCCAAAATGATATCGTTAACTACATAGCAGCCAACATTGCTTTGAAGTGTCTCTCGCCACAGTCTCCGGGAATTGCTGCTTTACAGGTTCTACAAGCTCTCTGTCACCAATTTCCCACTGACAAAAGAAAGTGTTCTCCATCTGCCCTGTTCTTACTCACCATGCTGTTTTGGCCAGAGGATCACGAAAAAGAAGTTGAGAAAAACAAAAAGTACGAAATTGTGCAATCAGCAATTGAGTATCTGAAGAAGGACTACTGGACAAAGATAAAGGACATTCCTCCACGGAAGAGAAGACTTTACACCCACTTCTTCCTTGGGAATGGGACTGGGTTGGATAAATTTGTGCACAAAAGCAAGACTGAAGGATACACAAAAGGCCTAACAGTGCATGAAAAACGCATGAAGTGGTTTACAGGCGAGGCTTGGAAAATGCCTGAAATAGCTCAGATGCTACAGAGGGTTTCTGGGTGGACTGAAGACGGAGGGGTTTACCTTGAAGGTCCCACACACAGGAAGTTTAGCATCCAGCCTCTTTACCTGCCCTCTGTACCCCACAGTAATGAAAATGTCACCTTCTACCTAGGGTTTACATTCAGAGGGCCGGTGGCCTACAACATAACTGTAACCAGATAGTCAGTGTTGGACACTGTGACTAAAGCTGCTCGACTAAGCCTAAACATAAATAACAAATACCATCTCCACCAGCGTTAAAATGCTAAACCAATTCAGCAGAAGCTAATGCGCTAAAGGAGAAGAGAGGAAATAGAGAAGTCTTTACTCACTATCTGGAAAATGGATTTATGGAAAGCTAAATGTTCTCAAAGTTAGAAAGGCACCTAAAATCTTGTCACCACTTTAGTTTGAATTTATTGTACTATAATCTTCTGGTAATCGTGTTTCTAAATACTATTCTCAGGAAATACAAATTCCAGCGTAATGTAAGTAGCAATAATACAAATCTAGATGTTTATAAAAGCATGTTATTGATGTTTCGGTTTAGTGTCTCTGTTTGCCGTTATTATGCACTGAATATAAAGATAAACAACTTTTGTTAGATGCCTTGTTCTTTTTCTTTACATGAACGTGTTTGTTTAAGAATCTTGTAAGCTTTAAAAGTATAGATATACAAATGTTAAATGCCATCTCTCCTCTTGAACAAACTGACGATAATGGTGAGGAAGTGAAGCTTTATCTGTTGTCTTATATTGATCTTTTATCACATTTTGAGAATAAAAGCATGATTTATAAATGTGTTGTTATTAAACCACTAAGCTAGATGCCACAACTTGTCTTCTTTCTTTGAGTCAACTTAAAACATATTTCAGTTCATATTACCCGTGATTGAGAGAAGAATACGTAGAGGTTTCCTTTACACGTGGAACCAATATGTTATAAATGCCTCATAAATATTTTGGGTTTCCTCATGTTAAGGAGCCTATTATAGGGTTTAAAACAAGTCGTTGGCTGTATGAACCTATTAATTGTGTTCCAGTAAAGACTAATTGCAATAAATAAACATATATTTTAGAGTTGTTTTTAACACCCCAAATATGCCCCGGGTCAGTTTGACCCTAAGCACTCCAGAGGGGCACTAATACAACATAAGGGTTAATAATTGTAATTAATACACGTATTAACATGATTATTAATAATGTAAATGTATATTTAACCAAGGAGCACCACCTGATAATCCGGAAATAGCCGAACCTGTTCAGTCTCTCATGAAGGAGCGTGATCGTAATATAAGTGCTAGACACTAAATTATATGCTGCAATAAACACAAACTATGAACAGAATAGAATAAAATGCCATTTATTGTCATTATACACAATTCAGTGCCGTGCAAAATAAATAAATAAATAATATCACTAAAAAATATATAAAGAGATAAACAGAAATAAACTATGAGAATGATCTGCAGGAAATAAAAAAAATGTATAAGAATATGGAGTATATACAGAAAATAACATTTCTAGATAAATAGACAGTGGTGGTGATATTGCACTTTTAGATAAATGTAACATAAATATAAAATATTGCACAGTTAGAGTCCAGTTGAGTTCAGGGTGGTGACGGCTTTGGCAAAGAAGCGGTTTTGGAGTCTATTTGTCCTGCATTGATGCTCCTGTAGCTCCTGCCAGAAGGCAGCAGGTCAGACAGTTCAAAGCCAGGGTGTGAGCTGTATGTTTCTGG
>JAVLVB010000265.1:1087400-1102260 GCA_032876305.1 Orestias chungarensis
GCTCTCCGCCTGAGATGAGTCTGACCACGGTGGTGTCGTCAGCAGACTTGACGATGAGGTTGTTGTTGTGGGTGTAGAGGCAGTACAGGAGGGGGCTCAGCACACAGCCCTGTGGGGGGCCAGTGTTCAGAGAGATGGGGCCCAAGTCTCTCGGTCAGGGGACGGTTGGTTAGGAAGTCCTTTATCCAGGAACGTGTGACTTAGTGTATGCTCCTGTGGTAGCTTGGTGAGACAACGCTAGGGGGCGATACTCTGTATTGTACGTGCCTGATGGATTTTTGTAGTGGGGGTAAGATCTGAAGATCTCCAACAAAGAGTCATAAAACTCCAGGAGGTCCAGAGAGCGTCATGGGTTTCCAACAAAAGGCTAATTTAGCTTTAAAGCTAGCTCCAGCAATGTTCGCACTAAGCTCGATGGAAAATAATGTGTGTGTGGGTCTATTTATGTGTGTGTGTGTGTGTGTATATCATGTTACTAGGCCTTTCAGTGACATCTTTGAACTCACACACAGGCCTAGTTGGGGAGCTTCATTGGTTAACCAAGGGCATGCAGTGTCAACCTCTTTATACTGGTTTATGCAGCTTTGTGGGGACTCTGTGGGTTTACTGGTTAACAAGGCTTTGCATGGACTCTATTGGGTATATAGTCTATTAGGCATTATTTGAGCACTTTGGTATCAGCTGATACTACCATAGTACTATCAGTCATCATACTCTGAGTCCATGTAGAAATTATAGTATTTAAGCTAATATTAGCATTTTAGCTACTGCTGCCTTATACACTACAATTTGCATACTACATGAAGCACGTAAGTGTAAGTAAACATGCTAATGACAACCTACATGCTAATGTTAGCATTACATCTAACAAGCATTTAAAAGGTATAGGAGAGGATCTTCAGCTCATTCTCATTTTCGCAACACATAATCTCCAGTAACGCCCCTGATATCAGGAGCGCGCACGGCTTTTTATTCAGCGACTTCGAACACGGTTCTTCTCTTGCTAGCTTCCATTTTCGCTGCCGTACGGGGAGAACCTCTCTTCAATGGTGAATGATGCGTCTTGTCCGTCCCGTATTACTTCCTAAACAACAATCTGCGCATGCACGGTGTCATTTTCAATGGGATTCGCCATTGAAGTTTTTCTATTGAAAAGATCCTCTCCTATACCTTTAAGCTAATTTTGAGGTATAAGCAAAACATACTTAACATACAGAGGACTGAATGCTGCAAGTAAATGACTCCATGAATCTGCTGGGGTTCCTTAGATTCGAAAGTTTTTCAAATTGATTTGTAATGATGTATCTGTGATTTTAATTGATTTTGTTATAAAGTGCCTTTAGACAACATCTGTTGTAAACTGGCGCTATATAAATAAACTGATGCTTGAAACTGATTTTTAATGAAAAAAGTAGGTGTCAGTCAACATGCTAATTAACACCAACATAATGATAGCATTTAAGCTAACATAGCATTTTAGCTAAAATTTACCTATAAACTACAATGTCCATACTAGATTAAGTATGTTAGTGTAAGTGAACCTGCTAAACACAACCTACATGCTAACATTAGCTTTATAGATAAAACAAGCATTTAAGCTAATGTGCGCACTAGTTCCCCCTCATGAAGTATATTAGTGTAAATCAACATGTTGATAACCTACACGCTAATCTTAAACTTCTAGGTAAAATTAGCTAATAGTTGCTTATACACTACTGTCTGCATACTACATGAAGTATATTTGTGTACGTGAACATGCTAATGGCAACCTTCATGCTAGCATGAGCATTATAGCTAACATTAGCATTTAAGAACATTTTAATTAGAAGAAAATAAAATTTGTTGTTACTCAACATGTTAGAATAGAATAGATTACAATGCCTGTATTGCCATTATACACATTGTACAATGAGATTGCCGGGAGAAAGACCCGTGAGCCACAGTGTCTGTGCACACCGCCATCGTGTCTGACATGAGGAGGAAATAAGCTACATTAGGGAGAGATGAGGGAAAAAATACATTTACACCTTGACAGGATACAGCTTGAAGTAGTGATGGGTAGATGAGGCGTCATGAAGCGTTTCGACAAACAGCAAAACTGTATTGATACTGTGTCGATACTGTGTCACTGAATACTGACACCTGCTGGACATTAAAAATTCCTACAAGCAACCTCGATTGACTGATTTGATGAACCAGTGTAAACAATAACATTTAACTCATTGTATATTATTGTACATTATATATTGTATTATTTCATATCTGAACTTAAATTGAAAATATGTGATATTCTTAGATACAGTCAATAAATAATGTGAACATGAACCATAAAGTGAAAATTTAAGTAAATGTGTTTAAAATGAGGATGATTGTGGACTGAGGTTTTTCTTTACAAATTTGTAATAAAAAAGTAAGTTTTTCCAACGTTTTGAAATTTAGTCTGTTACACTTTTTCGACTAAGAGTCAATTTCAGCGTAATTTGGATTCAGATAGATCAGGTAGAAGCTGAAAAGAACCGGATGAAAGAACCAAATAAAAACAATTCCCTTATTTTCCAATCTAAGATCAAAATGGTCCCACATTGCGTAAATCTTTCGTTTGCCTTGAGGCTCCATAGTTGACGCTGTTCCGAAAAGATCAAGAATTCTTTTGACAGATTCGCTTCCTTATAAACACAGTTTGGCGCCTCAGTGTCATTTCGAAACAGTTGCTGTATCTGTCACGTAACTTACTCAAATCAATACGTGCACCGACACAGGTGTTGGTCTATGAGCTTGATACATGCGCTGATGCATCGGTGTTGCCGGACCCATCACTAGCTTGAAGTTACAAAAAAACAAAAATAAAAAAAAGTTAGTAATAGTGCACATAGTAATGATTGCATTTAATGG
Source organism: Orestias chungarensis (assembly GCA_032876305.1). Taxonomy (NCBI): domain Eukaryota; kingdom Metazoa; phylum Chordata; class Actinopteri; order Cyprinodontiformes; family Cyprinodontidae; genus Orestias; species Orestias chungarensis. The sequence continues at coordinate 1,090,293 of JAVLVB010000265.1, forward strand.
CAGCAATTTATCTAAGGCTTTGGAAAACACAAGCATGTGCATACTACATTATGTATATTAGTGTAAGTGAACATGTTAATGAGAACCTAGATTCTAAACCTGTGGATAACATTGTAAGGTTACTTGTGGAGTACCACAGGGTTCTGTACTTGGCCCAATTGTATTTACTTTATACATGCTCCCTATTGGAAAAATCATCAGACAGCATGGTGTTAATTTCCACTGTTATGCTGATGATACACAACTGTATTTATCTATAAATCCTGATGAATCCAGTCAGTTTGGTAGATTACAGGCATGTCTAGATGACATAAAAATGTGGATGCCAATGAATCGATGAATCTGCTAGTTTCCTTAGAATGGATAATTATTTTCTCGTAAAGTGCTTTGAGACATCATGTTGAAAATAATAAACTGACTGTTTGTGTTTGTTAAACAGGAAGTAAATAAAGTCCTCATGTTTTTTTCAGCACTAGAAAAATGGAACAAAAAGAATAAAAGTCAGTTAGTAAGAAAGTAAAATTTATTTATAAAGCACGTTTAAAACAGCTAAATTGCTGACTAAAATGCTGTACAGAAAAATAAAAAAACAACAATAAAAGAGCATACACTGGCAAGTAACAAATCACAAACATTGACTTAACCCTTTAAGCGCCGGAGTTTTTTCAAGAAAATACACAATGTTGATACCAAGATTTCGAAAGGCTATAACTTTAAATTGGTTTGATATAAAGGTATAATGTCAATGATAAAATTGTTCAGTATGATTTAAAGTCTGTGGTGGGAGTGAATTTATCAGTCTAAATTGGATATTATGATGTCACAAGGTGGCGGACGAATTGGAAAATGTTCAATTTTGATATCAAGGTGTCAAAAGGCTATAACTTTGAAGTGGTTTGAGATAAAGGTTTACTGTCAACGAGAAACATCTTCAGTATGATCCTAAATTTGGGATAAAAGTAGATTATTCATGTAATTAGATTATTGTGACATCAACAGTTGGCGGCCAGATTGGAAAAGGTCAATTCATCATTCAGAAATAGAGAAATTAAATCAATGGGCTCAGAATTTGTCAGATCGTCTCCACAATAACCAACAGGCTCATAAGAATTTTGGATCCACTTTTGATACTCTTCCTCTTCCCTCAAGAACTGCCAGCCATCATCATCACCACCATGATTTACGGTGCAGCATTGAACGCGGCAGTGAACGCCACCATTAGTGGTGTGTTTTTTTCCACGGCTTCTCCCGGATCTGCCTCCTTCTACATATGTGTGGTGGAGAGCGTCTTGTGCTCCAGCATCAACGTGTGGCATGGAAGCTGCTCTGCTGCGGACAGTAAAGCTCTGCAGAGGGTGGTGAAGGCTGCACAGAGGACTGTTGGAGTCAGCCTCCCCAGCATCACAGACATCTACACCTCCAGATGCAGGAAGAGGGGCTCTGGCATCATGAAGGACCCCACACACCCAGCACACTCACTTTTTGTCCCGCTCCCCTCAGGCAGGAGGCTGCGGAGCATCAAGTGTAAAACCACCAGACCGAGAAACAGCTTCCTTCCTGAAGCTGTGAGACTCTCAAACACACTCAATTACAAATGAAAAACACTTTCTCATTTAACCGGCACTGTTCACTTTAAAATGTCACTTTAATATGTCACTTAATATTTCACTTGCACTACGAATTTTCATTGCTGCTATGTCCGAAGTCCTCTATTGTAGATTCTGTGTCCATATTGTAGATTCTGTGCAGTCAAATCCTATTTCTCGTATAGTTCTTTATATTTTATTATATTATTTAAATTGCTGTCAGGGTGTAAACTGGACCGGGGGATTAGAATTTCGTCCCACCTCATGTACCACATGTGATTTGATGACAAATAAAATTCCTTGATTCCTTGATTCCTTAAAAAAACGCGGTTGTTTTCATCCCCACTATATTCATATTTGTGGTATTATGAGCCCCTTTGCCACCCCGACCATATCCCCTGCTTGGCGTCTGCAAGCAGGGGACGCATCACGCATCGCGAGTAAAAGGAAAAACACTCTTTCGCTCTGCTCTGCTCTAGTTATGCGCCACTGCTTCGCCGCCGCAACTCTCTGCATGGGAGGGTGTTTTCAAACTCTTTTTACTCAAAAACTTTGAATAGAACTACGTCCACAAATGCTGCTCAGATTACAGGCATATATGTCCCCGAACTCCTGGTGAAAAGTGGTAACAAGATTCGACACCACATTTAAAGATACAGCCTGTTTTATTCAGCAATGTTGCTTGCCGCAATTTTGCCACTGTGGCGCTTAGAGGGTTAAAACACAGAAACACCCAAAATGAGAGGACTAAATAAATGGGAAAGCTAATGAATATAGGTGAGTTTTTAATCTGGATTTAAAGGTGGAGACATTGGGGGCATATCTAATGTCCAAGGGGTAACTGGTTACAGAATCGGGGAGCAACCACAGCAAAGGCTCTATCACCTTTCTGTTTTAGGCGAGATCGAGGTACATTTAATGGTCCTTTACCAAATGACCTGAGAGACCTGCTGGCTGACTGGTACTGGAGAAGCTCACTGATGTAGGCAGGCGTCTGTCCATTGAGAGCCTTGTAAACCAAGAGTAAAACTTTAAAATTAATTCTAAAATGAATGGGGAGCCAGTGCAGGGATGTCAAAACAGGGGTGGAATGTTCACGCTTCCATGTACCACTCAGCAGTCGTGCTGCAGCATTTTGAACCAACTGCAGACGTGAAAGTAAAGACAGAGGGAGGCTGAAGTAAAGAGAATTACAGTAATCCAGGCAGGATGTAATGAATGCATGGATTACTTTCTCCAGGTAAGATAAGAAGGATTTAAGGTGGGAGATGATTTGTTACTGGTAAAAACTGTTCTTATCTGTCTGTCAAGGCAGAGCCCTGAGTTAAGTATGACACCCAAGTTTCTGGCATGCGATTTGACAAAGGGGTGAGGTGAGCTAGTTTGCTTGCAACGGTGCTAATACATTTGGGAGGACCAAAGATGACGACTTCTTTTTTGTCACTGTTTAACTGGAGATAGTTACCTGACATCCATACTTTAATATCTGCAAGACAGTCCAGGAGAGACTGTACACAGTTAGTGGATTTCAGTGGGAGGTACAACTGTGAGTCATCTGCATAAAAGTGAAAAGAGATACAGAGCTGCTTGAAAGTTTGTGAACTAGTTGAGTAGATTAGAATTTTATTTTTTTTAAACCATGATTTTCTTATTTTCTCATGACCAGGCTAAGTATATGAAATGTCAGGTTTATGTTCATCAATTCCATCTGCTTATTTTAAGGGAAATGTTTGAATTGCAAGCAGACTAAATGAAACATGGAATCAGAGCATCTGCAATGGTAAAGACAATCAGGTAAAAGACTCAGGTGAAACACATGTGAGTGCTCGAGTAATCAATTAAGCAGACCAATCAAATGAGACATCCTTAGGAAACGTTTTTGAGGTGCACTGGTTAAAAGGGAGAGGAAACCAACATAACCACTCTTGTGTCAATGCATAAAGACCAGATCAACAATACCGAGAGGAAAGGAGACATCTGAGGACATCAGGAAGGAGGTGGTGACAGCCCATCAGTCTGGGGAAAGCTATAAGACCATCTCCAAAAGTTTCCAGCTTCATCCATCCACTCTGAGACAAATCATTTACAAATGGAGAGCACTAGGCATCACCGCAACTCTGCCCAGAAGTGGACGGCCGTCAAAACTTACACAAAGAAGCACCAGCAAAATAATAACGCAGGTAAAGGCCAACCCACGCATCACCTCCAGAGAGTTGCAGACCTCTCTGTCAGCGTCTGGCATAAATGTACATGCTTCTACAATCAGGCCAAATATCAATAGACATGGCATTCATGGAAGAGTTGCTAGAAGGAAGCCTCTGCTCTCAAGAAAGAACAAAGCCGCCCGTTTAAACTTTGCCAGACAGCAATGGGACAAACCAGAGGCTTTCTGGAAGTCCATTCTCTGGAAAGATTAAAACAAAGTTGAATTATTTGGCCACAATCACAGGCGCCATGTTTGGAGAAAAGTAAACACTGCATTTAAAGACAGGAACCTCCTCCCAAAAGTGAGGCATGGTGTGGAAATGCAAAAGTCTGGGCCTGCTTTTCTGCCTCTGGGCCTGCACGACTCCATATAATACAGTGAACCATCAATTCCCAGGACTATCAACAAATTCTTGACCAGAATCTCCTGCCATCAGTCAGGGAGTTGAAGCTGGGACGGAAATGGATTATGCAACAAGACAACAACCCAAAGCATTCCAGCAAAAGTACCAAAGAATAGCTGAAGAGAAAGAAGATGCACACTCTGGATCGGCCCAGTCAAAGTGCAGATCTCAATCCCATAGAAATGCTTTGGCAAGATCTGAAACGGGCAGTAAATGCCAGATGTCCCTCCAACCTCACTTACCTGGCAGAGCTCTGCAAGGAAGAGTGGCCAAAAATCCCAAAAAGCAGATGTGAGACACTCGTTTGTGGATACAGAAGACGTTTAGTTGAAGTAATGGCTGCAAAAGGAGGCGTCACAAGGTACCAACTAAAGAGGTCACATACTCTTGCACTTGGCAGATCTTCTGTTTTTTGACAGATACAATACTTTTATTGAATAAATAATGAAAACATTTATCTTTTTTTCTCTGTGTCCCTTATTTGGAAAGTCTGATTTACAATTTGAGATTTGGATGTTCATTTCAAATGATTAAAATAATTTCTCTTTAGAAAACAATGACCATGTTCGGGTGGAACTATACATTATATGCAAATGAGCGCTGCTCATTTGCATATAATGTAGAGTTGCGGGCGCGGAGCTGAGCGCGAGCGGTTTGTCGGAGTTGAGCGCGTGTCCGGGCACCTTTGAGCGGCGCGCTAACCTGCTATTTCTGCGCACACGCTCGCGGTTGTTGCTCCTTCAGGTGGCTCTGTGCCCACGGATCTGTTGGCACAGAGATCACGCCATAAGGCCCACCCAGGCCCAATAGTTGCACCGCTGGTGGTATCAACGTCATGGTATCGGTGGTAATTTTAGGAGTACGAGTAGAGTACTTATACCCGGTATCGGACCGATACCAGTGTCGGTATCAGTGCATCCCTAAATAAAATAAACTAGGCTGGAAAAAAAGGGTGCGGAGTCTGATCTGATCTTTAATTATTAGGTACCTGCATAGCATAGGAGGCACCTTTTATTCATCTCGAAATGTATATCTCTGCTAATGCGGCCTGAACCGTAGCTGAACTGTGCGTTCATGTGGTTTAGCCTGCTGTTTACCAAGGAGTGTATTTGTAATTTTTAGTATCCAAACGAAACTTTTCCTCATAAATTTAAAGTCTAATAGGACCTATGTCGCTGTTTGCATGGTTTGGTACAAGAACTTGTTTTCTCACTTTGTTTATGTGTCCTTTTATATCATGTAACCTTCCAGTGTATAACACAGCGTTCAGTGTAGGAACTTCAATTTTATACACGTTTCAAACCCTACTCGCGGTTTTCCGCGGGTCGTCATTTGATTGGCTGGAAAAAAAACTGTGGGACAGACTTATACCAAGGAAAGCTGAGGGGTCAGGTTTTTATAAATTAAATCTGCAGACCTCAAATTGCAAACATTTGGTGGAATAATTATGCACAGGTAAGATTTAATTTTAAATTCAAATTATTTTTACCTAGACTTAAGTTATTTACAAGTAAAAGTAGTATGTGAGAAAAGATTTTAAGCAAAATAGATGTTTTAGATTTTAATTTAGTTTACATTAAACCTAAGCAAAATATTTTGCATATTTGCATCATTTAACTTAAATGCTGTTTTTAGTGACTAAAAAACCCTAGTTGAAGCTGTATAGTCGTTATTCACAGACAAGCATAGTTGTGTGATATTGTTCTATTTTTGTGAAAGAACCTGTGGATAAATATGCTAATGCAGTTAATTAGCCGCAATAGGGCTAATGCAAAATATGTGTTTTTAGGAAGGAAACATGGATTTATAATGATGTTAATGCTGTTAGTTTACACACAGCTACTAGTTTAGATTTATTTTTGGGTGTCTTTAGTTTGGGTTAAGGCTCTGGCAGTGATGAAGTAGTGCCACGTGCATTACGTGCATAAAAATGTTGAAACTGGAAAACAAGAACTGATGCACAGATATGAAATTAGTCAGTGTTCAAAAAAGTCAGATCATACAAAAAGGAACAGATTTATGAGGGAATTAATAAAAAATAAGATGAATGTTCATGTAGAGGGTGAGCTCCAATCATCACATGAGGTCTAAATTTTGTTTTAGTTCTTTTTGTTATCAGTAGGAAGTTATAAGTTAATGCTGTAGCTATCAGGGATTGTGTTTCTGGCCTGTGTGCATAACATCTTTTCGGGTGCATGAAGTTATTCATAGCAGTCAGAATAAATTACTTAATTCCTACAAGCTTCTTCTTTGACTGTTAAACCATTTAATACATGCCAGTGAAACACGCAGAGGCAAAGACGCATTAATCCAAAAGATGATGCCAGATATCATATTGATACCGGAACAGACAAAGTGGGTCTTGATGTCAAGTACATCAATGCCTGTGAAGGTATGGAGATTTTTGATTTGCTTTATTTACAGTCAAACCTTTATACATTGTTTCCATTTTATTGATCATTTGTTTTCTTATTTAGGCTGCGGTATCTTTGCCTGTTAAGAGTATCGAGGTGAACTGATCAGTAAAGAGGAATGCAACTTTAAACATAACAGAGGTTTTACAAAGTGGGAAAGGACAATTGAAAGTTAAGAGAAAACCGAAAGTGAAAGCAACGACTGTATTTATTTTCAAGGTATGTAGATTCAAAAGGAACTGAGGAGACGTGTCCGAAGATCCCCCAGCAAGTCACAAAATGAAGAATTGAACCAAGGACCTCAAAGAACTAAAGTACTGGGCTTTGCTATGCATTCTGTCAGGAGGTTTCAAGTGGGGTTTGGAAGCTCCTCTTTCCCATGAAGCAGGGTGACGTAGCCATGGCTGTCAGGAATGACCGGTCCATTATTCAGTTTGCCCAGTCTCTCTTTAACAGACATGGACAAGACCCTACCAAGTATGAGTACATCCGACAGAAGCTTCGACAACCAATTGTTGTCCTTTAATATGTCAAAGAAGTTTCTGTACATAACCTGGAAGATGCTATAAAACCTGCTAACTTCCAAAGAAGTGTCCAGGCAGCAAAGATCGTTGCAGGTTTTGATTATGAAAAACACCCAGCCTCGGGCTGAAACTTGAACATACACTACACAAAATATGTGACATCATCCATTGTCGAGCACTAATGGTAACCTTACCATTCACAGAGGATGTTCAGAGTCTTCATCAGGACCTGAAGAAATATGCAGAAAAAGCATTTTACAATTTGAAAGATAAGGTCAACCCCCAGAATTATGCTGAGCTTGCAAAAGTTACTCTCGCACAGGTCATTGTGTTCGATTGAAGACGAGCTGGTGAAGTTTCAAAGATGCACCTCAGAGGTTTCTAACAGAGAGATGACACCAAGCTCCATGAAGACGCTGGCTTCCAAGGTTGAACAGAAGCGCTGCAGCAATTTCAGTCGTGTTGGAATCATTGGGAAAAAGAGTTTTACTCTCACCAGATGTGGCGGATGCTCTGTTGCTGTAGGTCAGTAAAATGTTGCGTTTGTCTCACAAACATCTTCCAGTCTGCAGAACCAAACTCTGAGCCACTACAGAGGCCAAACTGTTGGTACATTTATGCAACCCGAAGTGGAGCAAAGCACCCAGAGTTCCTAAGGTCAACCAAACTCCGAACACATGGTGCCACCCTTTCTCAAGTTTTGAATTTGAAATAATGAACTTGACCAGGTTGCAGATTTCTTGGGTCATGACATTCGCATTCATTGGGAGTTTTACAGATTGCCAGTTCCCACAACACGACTGGCGAAGATATCCAAGCTACTTTTGTCAATGGAGAAAAGACATGTTCCCAGGCTGTGGATGAAATTTTAATCTAAGGTCATTATTGTGCGTTTGTTTGCTTTTGTCTGATTTCAGTTATCAGGACTTCTCTAAAATTACATCATTTGTTAAACTGATTGTTAATATCCAAATGCAACTTTATGGTTATTATTGAAAAATAGTATAGTAGAAATATTCAGGGTTAGAAAGTATGTAGAAATCTGTGTAGTTGCACTTGAAAAAGTATGACTACCAAGTATTAACTTAAACTATAATTATAGATATATGTACATACAGTAAGTGTTTCACATAAGATAAAAACTGAGGAGGGTCTGTACATCAATGTTTATTAATTGCAATGTACAAATAAAGTCCCAACTTTAGCCTTAATGTAACAAAGTATCAATTGGAATGTCGTGTTGTCACATGAAGTGCCAGGGGAGGGTTGTAAGAGAGAGGAAGAGTTCAGGGTGGGATCTGGGCCTTGTTAATTAGGCTAGTAGCAGATGCTGGGAAAAAAATACTATAACTTTCTGTAAAGCACTTTTTAAAACGTGTTTTTCTTTTTTTACTTTTGTCTTATATTTTATCTGTGTCAAGGTCTGCGTTTTGTTCTGCTAGTTTGTTGTAGTTGCCTTGTTTAACCTTGTTATCATTGGTTATTGTTTTAAGTTATTTTCTATTTTGGTTTAGTCTTTGTTTTTGTTCTTTTCTGTGTTCTCCAGTTCCTTCTGCTCTGTCCCCCTTCTCTCTGTGTTTTCCCTCATCATCACTTGCACCTGTCACTAATCATCTGGTTATCTTCTCCACTGCTCCTCAGTATTTAAGCATCATTAAATCATTCACTCACCGCTGGATCGTCCGTTATCTTACCTTCCTTGTCTCCGTGCTCCTTCTCCTGCTAATCCTCATCTCTCACAGTAAGTTCCCCTGCTCGCCTGATTCTCAGCTGCTGATCTCTCTCCTCTTTTGTATTTTCCTTGCTCCGGTTTTCCTCGCGTCCCTCATTGTTGTTTAGTTTATTTGTTTGTTTTTGTGTAACCTTTAATTTCCCATCCTGGTTTTTTTGTCCATTAGCTTTGTTCCTTGTTTACTTTCTAGTTTCCGATCCCGCGTCATTCCTTGGTTTGTTGTTTCCACCTCCGTTCTGTATTTATTCAGTCTCGGTTTATGTTCAGTTCCATTTTCATACTGGCAATAAATTACTATGTCTTTCAGGCCATCGACCTCTGCTCGAGTCATATTAACCCAGCCCTGACAAGCTGGAGCAGTGTCCTCGTCCACAGCAGAGGAACGTGTCCCTCCTTTTGAAGGTAAATTAAGTTTTTTTTTAAGGTTGTCTTTTGATCCAAACTCTTGACTACCTTTGGCTGAAGCGAGATTGCTGTGAGCTGAACATGCCTGATCAGCTCTGGTTTAAACACTGCTACATTTGGACATTATTATATTGTAAGCAGAATGTCCTTGGTCTCAGAGTTCAGCTCTATCCTTGTTTCAGTTATCCAACCGTCTGACAAATGAGAGACAGAACCAATTTGTTTTTAAAATAAAAACTTAAGAAATACTGATGTGTGCTCCTTCTTCCAATCATATTTGTGACTAAATTAGTTCTCCTAACCTGTGTCAGATTAAATTGACAATTAGCAGAGTTCTATGTCTCGAACACCTTGTAAAAAGCTCTGTGGAAATCGTTCAAACCAGGCCGAAATGATTGATAAGTGGAGGTGGATCAGTCTCTGCATAGACTCATCCATGCCAATAAAGACTTAAAGTTTGCCCATGAACACACATTTCCCATTGCTAAACATAGCGGTGGGAGTATCACGTATTGGGGCTGTTTTGCTGCTTCGTGCACTTGAAACTTCATTAATTTTCATGGTATCATAACTAAAAAGCATTGGCATTTGAAACATAATTTACGTAAGTCTAGCTAGAGGCCACCTCTTTGTCTTTTACAAATATAATGCTAAATATAAGTTTGATTCATACTTCAAAGTTGGTCACAAACCTTTTAAAGAACATGAAAATCTGGATCCTGAAGTGGCCATCACAGAGCCTTGATCTCAGTCCAATTAGAGAATTCTTAAGGTCCATCTTCCTGCTTGAAGACCATGAAATTTACATGATCTGGAACTATTCGCACTTTGCTTGAGACATGTTCCAACCCAGCAAAGAACCACAGAGAGAGGCTGACACTACTTTGAGATAGTTTGTAGTTCCTCTTAGCTCACGGCCCCACCTGCTCCTCATTCATTTTACTGGCTATTTACCCTTTTCTTTAATTTTGCCAGGTTGCTTTAAAAACGCTTTGAAGCACCTATTTAAACACTCGGGTGAACTAATTTTGTTTCAGATTTTTAAGAGTCTAAAATGCTCCATTGCTCTAGGTACTCAGGAAAGGTTAGTCATCTAAACCACCTTCAGGCCTGTGTGGTGAAAAAGTCAGGCTGTGTGTATGTATTTGTGTTAGACTCTGTGCCAAATCAATAAACTATTCACACCCCAGACTGTGTCTCATCTCAGACTCTGTGCTGCCATTGTGTCCTTTAGACCAATTTTTAACGTCATACTATGTCATTGTTTTTACCATTTTTAAGAGTCAGACTATGCTAGGCGTCATTTTGGGAGCAATACTATACTATGTGTGTTGGTACATAGTCTCTGGGGGTGGGTAGTCCACAGGTGATTACTGAATTGAAACAAAAAACACAGCACAGCTGTTTAGGTAGGTGGAGCACTTACCTGGGTGCAGCGCCGCTCATTTTTAAATAAGCCGGGACGATGGATCCCTCTTCGATGGGGAAACCTAAAATAACGGAACAGGCAACTCAAGGAGACTCAAACTTCAAACAAAAACTCGACTATTGGACACTGTTAGCTTCCCGATCAACCAATAGGAATCAAAATGAACCTCAAAAACTCAAGTGTGCGATCCAGAGCACAAGCAGCGTTCACCAAAAGAGCAGACGCACAAATCTGGCCTGTTGGATCTATCAGAAATCCCAAGGAAATGGAAGATGTTCAAGAATGAGTTCTCCATAATAACAGATGCAGGACATGAGTGTGCCAAGGCTATAAGAGAGACGCTGACGAAGGGGCTAAAGCATCTGCTGTTGAATGTGAGGACCGCTTCCTTGAGGAACCTTCTGGACAAAACATGCAGAGGAAGTTTTCCTCACACAGTTCAAGACGGCTGAGGCTGCGATCATTATTGCTGAGGAAGAGGAGCCTCAGCGACCACTCAAATCCCGCAGGCTCAGAAACAAAGGCCTCGATCGTGAAGTGGGTGACCTTGTAGACATGCTGAGTGACTGGAAGGAGCTGATCCCTGGGGCAAACGCATTACACCTTCAGACCAGGTACCAGAACCTAAACAAAACAGTCCTGGCTTTGGAAGATAAGCTGGAAGTGGAAGAGGAAGCGGACTTGCCCAGCTACCCCCTCGGCAAGGCATCCTTTCCCATGTTGCCACACCTCAGATCAGCCTTGAGAGGTCACAGCTCCCCATGTTCTCTGGTGATATGAAACTATCGCTGGGAGGCTGAGTGGGAAAATCTGGAGGAATTAAGCAACCCGCAGCAATCCAGCTCTAGTAAGAGGTTCCATCTTCTAAACAGCCTGGACAAAAAGGTAAAAAGGGACCTTGTTCTAGCCAGCTGTCGGTCTGCTGCTGAGGTCTTTAGACTGTTGGACAGTAAAGATGGCTACAGGGCCAAAATCATCCTCCCTATCACAAATGTAGTCCAGTCTCTCCCTAGAATAAGCATTGAAATGATTTAGGCTGTGGAAAGGCCTCCGTGTAACCTCTACCTCCTTAGAAAGAAAGCTCCCTAGTTCCCTGAAAAATCATGCACAAGATTGACCCTATCAATAACTTCTCCCCCCTGAATCACTTGGACTGCCTTCTGAAGTTCCTAAAATAGCAGGAGGAGATTCTGGAGGAGCTCGATCAACTAGAACCAAGCTCTGCAGACAAAGGCCCCAGAGAGAAGGTCCACTGCTGGCCAGGAGGAC
>JAVLVB010000265.1:1102360-1112748 GCA_032876305.1 Orestias chungarensis
CTGATAACTGAAAGATCTGCCTCCCATTGTGCTTTTAGAGATTCTAGGAACCACCAGTAAACCTGCAGTCTGAGAGCGAAGTGCTCTGTTAGGGACATAAGGAGTAATCAGATCTCTGATATACGATGGAGCTTTATTAGTGAGGGCTTTATATGTCAAAAGAAGAATCTTAAAATCTATTCTAAGTTTGACAGGGAGCAAATGAAGGGAAGCTAAAATTGGGGAGATATGATCTCTCTTTTTAAGTTTCATCAGAACTCTTGCTGCAGCATTTTGGACCAACTCTAGACTTTTAATTGCATTTTGTGAACTTCCTGCTGATAAAGAGTTACAATAGTCCAGCCTTGAAGTAACAAATGCATGGACTAGCTTTTCAGCATCTGTCCTAGAGAGAATATTTCTCATTTTTGCTATATTCCTAAAATGAAAGAAGGAAATCTTACAGACCTGTTTTATGAGACTTAGAAGATCCACACACTGGTTCTGTTGTGGTTGAGTTCCTCAGAAAATCCAATAATATTTGTTTTATTTATGAGACATTTTACAAAACTCAAAGAGCAACAATCAAAATCCCCCCAAAAATTTAAATTAAAACCAGAATGTTTGAAAATCATCCTATAAACATAAAATTAATCAGGTTGTAAAACAAATCAATCTGAAAAACAAGAGAACAAAAAAATCTACCAGTGGAGCCAGGAATCTTTATCAATATTCAAAGATTATTGACCTCACATAAGAAGCTTCTATGTCATGCTGAAACATTAGTTAAAAAAACCCGTCTTGTCTGGTTTGAAGAGTGCTAAGATCTTGAACTAGAAACTATGCAAAAATATGTACTCATCTGGATCGCGTCAGCACCGGACTGAACGTTCTCAGAGAAGAGTCAAGTGTGAAGGAAATGAAGGCAGCAAACGGATTTTCTCATCGGTGAATGAAAGCATTGGTTCAAATGTTTTAGGGAGGAAGACGAGATTTTCAGATGTGCCTGATGTAGCCGTAAGAGATGAGACTAGAGACTGAACCTCACTGGAGGGAGCAAGTCCAGCCAAGTCCGTATAACAGAGGAATTCAAAACGATTTAAAGCAACAAAACAAAAGTCAGTTCAGCGATGTGTGATTATAAGTGAAATCAAAACTCATGAATCATACGTAAAGGATAGAGAGGAGCTTCTCTAAGTATGGAGGCTGTAGTCGACCTCGTGTTTCCAAAATCAACTCCATGTGGAACAAAAGCAAAAAAGAAACAACAAAAAAGTGCTGAGTGAGGAAATTCTTCTCAGCAGGAACAACTCTGATTTGTGATCCTGAGCTGATGCTCAGCCGACAGCATCGTTAAAAAATCTGACTTCATAAATATTGGCGAAGCTACCGAACACACAAACGTCTAAACTGTCATTTTCGATGGGGAATTTCTTTTTAATTGCGGTTTTTTCTCCACTGGTTGTTGCTTTCAATAATAGCACAAGTAGGGCTGCAGGACATTTCACAAGTACATCATCCTCGTGGAATCAAGAGTGTAACGCTCGCATTGTATGGAGAGAATCGCTGACCAATATCATGATTACCATCAACTGCCATCGGTTCTTCACGTCAGACACAAATAATGTTGCTCCAAAAATGCTGAAGTTCACCAAGCTATGGGACCATAGATGACAGAGCAAGAGAAGACAATGACAGAGTAATAGTAACTGCTATGTCTGCCATTGACCTGTAATATTGTGCAGCTCTAGATAGAAGAATAACCTAAAGAGGTGAAACCATCGAGGTAAATGATCAACAACATGACCAGGACTGATTCTCTGTCGTTTTAAGACAGTTCCTCTAAGTAAAAACATCTGGTACTTTTCCGCTACCATGCAGTCCTAGTAGGGAACATTTATCTTTCTATACCAGACAGACGCTGAGCGAGGACAGTGGTGGGTCTCAGGCGAACTGCGACTCAGCTCAGCGTCATCAAACCAGACCTCATATGATGCGCTGAAGAGGTCCCAAGTAGGAAAAGACAATGTTGGAAAACCCAGCGGTGACATGAGGAGGGACATGTGCCTTACTCTTTTCTTTTTAATGTGTGCTTCCTACTGGATGGGACCTTCGGCATCTGTCAGTGTCCGACTCTCTCCTACTGACCAAATGTTGCATCAGCATGAACAAAAACAACCTCAGAAAAATATGTTAGTCAATGTATTTGCAATCTGAATACTATGAACACTAATAATGAAATGAAGTAAAAATAATAGGTAATAAATAAGGGGTGAAAGATCTGGTCCGTAGGGCTGATGGTCCGGCACATCCCATGGAGACAAACTCAGATCAAGTCTAACAGAAACCTCTCCAAGGAGGGAGTAACAAGCCATACTTGGTGTTCTGGGCAGTGGAGACGGTTTCAGCCTAAAGGCGGTTCTCCAGAACGCTTGAGGAGACGAAGGAGCCATTTCCAGTCACTGAGGACTTTTGCTTGCTCCTGACAGGCAGAGGTTCTGCTGGTTCCCTGGGCCTGACATGTCTTCACTACAGTGCCAAAAGAGTCCCAGGGGCTCCGCCTGCAGCATGTTCTGAGGTCTGCTGATCTGGATCTGGACCAGCTTACCCCAACAAACCAGACCATAACCCACCAGAACCGGAGTTACAGGTGGAACTGGTAACACCAGAAGATCCTGAACCCTCCAACCTGGATTCAAGGTTTTGGTTTCCACTGAGATGGCATTGAAGGTCCAAACATCCCATAACAACCGGACTTCTTTAGAACCGGACCCCTGACTCTGAACTAGACTCCTCAGTCCAAACAGGACCGGTCCCTCAGAAGTGGAGATGTCCAGAGTGTGGATCTGGTGCCGACCCTCCAGGGGGGACTTCCTGGATGAGGTTCTGGCCCATTGGACGGTTCATCTGGTAGTTCTGAGCCAAAGCCTCCTCGGTCCAGTCAGTCCTGGTTAGCAGTGGTTCTATGTGGGGACCCGGGGCCCGGAGCAGGACTGGGTAAGGAGCAATAGGAGGCTCCCGGTCCAACAGTGAGTGTCCATGAGCTCGAAGTGCTCCATCAGGGTCGTAAGATGGAACCGGCAGTACAGAAGTTTCCCGGATCTGCAGCTGCTGGTTCTGGTGGCCCATTTCGTACAGCTGCTTCTTGTGGACCTCACAGGGGTTCTGGTGGTCCACTCTGGCATGGAGGTGCTGCTTTTTATGGAGGTAAACCTGGTTTTGATGGTCCAGCTCCTTCTTCTGGTTCCTGATGCCATCTTGACCCTGCGGGTTCTTCTGGACCAGGAACTGCGGTGTCTTCTGGTAATGAGAATTCTGGCTGTTTTGTTCCAACTGGGACTGAAACGAATGCCTCTGCTGGTTCTGATCAGGGTGTTTGTTCATTTGGTCCAGATGGGGTTGATAAGACTGAGGGTTCTGCTTCTTTTGGTTCTGGTTCTGTTGACTTTCCTGCTGGTCCGTCTGAGCGTGAAATTGCTGCTTTTTCTGGCTCTGGATCTGGTTGTGGACCTGGTTCTTGACATCTTTCCAGTGTCTACCTTTGAGGGCCGGTTCCAGGTCCAGACAGCGCTGGCAGACCTCCTTCCCTGGTACCGTCTGCAGCAGAACATGGACCTCCAGCTGTCTTGAGATGGCTTCCTTCTCAGCGGCGGACCACGGCCGACGCTGGACTTTCCTGGGACAGATAGGACCTAGAGGACAGAGCAGACCTTTCAACACCAGAGAACAGGTGGACTCCCAGAAACAGTGGTTCTGGTGGATAGATTCCCGACCTGGTGTTAGGTTCTGTAGTCTAGACTCTGGAGGAACAAGGGTGACTTCAGGGTTCGACCCAAACCGGGACAGAACTGCAGGGAGACACAAGCGAGTGAAAACAGCCCCATCTGCTGGACTGACGAGGTCACTACAGGATAAACATCTTGCAACAGAAGATGTTGTGAGTGGTTGACCTCAGTCTGGGTCTGAACTCACCATGTGGTCTCAGGTCAGTTCTTGTCCGGCCCGTTCGTTTCCTTGGTCTAATTACGTCCTCTGCTGCAGCTGGAGAGAGGAAAACTTTACCCGGTGATCTTCTTCTTCTGACTTTCAGGTAGGATCCAGTGTGCTGTGGACTCAGTTCTTACCTGGGTCTGGCTCTGGGCCCTGGAGGCCCAGGTTGTCCCACTCCCTCCCCAGCAGGTGGTAGAAGTCTGTGGTTCTGGCGGCAGCCTCCCAGTCCCCGTCCTGAAGACTCTCTCCGATGGCGATCTCACAGACGGTCTTCAGGGTGGTCTTGAGCGCCAGCGGCGGACGGCTCCACCGGTACCCTGCCGCCTTCCTGGCAGCCGACAGCGCCAGGCTCAGTTGACCCGGTGCCAGGAGGTCCTGCAGGTTCTGGATCTTCGAGTCCAGGGACTTGGCAGCCAGCAGCAGACGGCCAAGCTCCCGCAGTTTCTGACTGACGTAGTCGTAGCTCCGCTTGCTGCCCTCCTCGGCCCCCATTAGCTTGTTTCCGTACTTGCAGATCAGCCAATCAGACTTTACCTGAGCATAGGACACGGGGGGAGGAGTTAGAAGAGGAAACTGAGTCCCAGTCAATATCAGCAAGAAACGCAAAACGGACCTCATAGGACACGTTGTCCTGGTTCATGCGGTGCAAGACCTCACTGCAGCTCTCAGAGGCGCCGCTGGAGATAGGCAGCAGGCGGGAAGCTGCTGCCTGAACCCTGGTTCTCTTTCTGGGTTGGTTCTGATCCACACTGGAGTCATCCTTCAGGGTCTGGTTCTTCTCATGCTCAGAGCTTTGGTTTTGGGCTACTTCGGGAGAATCAATGGCCGTCTTCTTACTCGGGTCAAAGGTCAGTTCACCAGTGGACTCTAGTGAAGGGTCATCGGGGGCAGTCTCTCCTGAGAGGCCGAGGCCTTTGGATGGGTCGATGGCAAGCTTCCTGCGACAGGACGCCTGATGTTTCCATAGGTCAGCTCGGAGGAAGAAGCCGAGGCAGAGAGGGCAGGGAAGGTAGTTCCTGGCGTCGACCTCTTCGGACGGCTGTCGCCACGGGACGATCTCACCGCGGCCCTGGCGGATTACCTGGAGGGGAAACACAGGTCAGTCAGAAGGGCGAAAGGTCAACAGGATGTTTTCTGAGAAGCAACAACTGGTAGCTCCTAAACTTCCTACGCACCCATGGTGGCAGGATGTCAAGGTCATAGACAGATCTATACTCAGAAGGCTGTCCTCTAGAGGACACTAGCCTGTCCTCCGAGCAGCCATGTGACAAAACATCATCTGCGTTACTGGGTTCAGGAATACCAGAGGTGTTTGACAACAGAACTGCTGGGTGGACAGAACCCAACATCAAGCACATTTGTCACTGACCTAGACATATGAGAAAGTGTCTGAGGTCTTATCGGCACCACCTGTAGTGTTCTGGTCTCCAGAGAACCTCAGAAAGGAACCAGAACCTGGTGAACCCCTGGAGCAGTCCAGAACCTTCCAGCTGTCTGATCTGACCATTGTAGCTCTACCATCTTGTCAGTGATCTCGTTAATGAAACTAG
Organism: Orestias chungarensis; assembly: GCA_032876305.1. Taxonomy (NCBI): domain Eukaryota; kingdom Metazoa; phylum Chordata; class Actinopteri; order Cyprinodontiformes; family Cyprinodontidae; genus Orestias; species Orestias chungarensis. The sequence goes on from JAVLVB010000265.1 coordinate 1,107,880, forward strand.
GAGGTCCAGTTATGGTGAATCTGCGGAGACTGAGCTGACCTCGTCCAGTCTTAAACGTGTTTCTTCATTCTCGACCAGCAAAAACTCCCGTGGAGTACCCTGAAATAACTTGACTCTACTGATGTAAAAACCCACCTCAATGTTGTGGAGGTAGTTCCCCCTGCAGCGCATATGTTCCAGCAGCAGGTGGCGCTGCTTGGACCCAGGAGGCAGAACGCTGGCCGCCAGAACCTCCTGCTCGTCGCCGTGTTTCCTGAGGAGGTGCCGGGCAATCTTGACCTGCGGTCGGCGGCAGAAGGCACAGTAATGCTTCTTGTCCCACCGGCGCTTCCCGCTGCTCAGAGTCGTCTTCACTGTCACGCCTTCCTTCTTCTCCTGACCACGCCTCTTCTGCTTCTTGTCCCGCCTCCTCTCGAGCACGGTCCGCCTCTTTCCTCTTTGGCTCCTCCTAACGACAGGCCGGCGCCGCGCTTGACTGGTCGCCGCTTTAGGCGCATCTCTCTCGGGAGGAGGCTGCACTTCGGTCTCATTCACCGTGGCAACATCAGCATCCTCCTCCATGGCAACGGCAGTCTCCATGACGACCTGAAAAAACAAAAAAGCAATATTTACTCAAACTCTTTATCATTTAAAGTTAACAAACGTTTAGTTATAGCCAGTATGTGGCCCTCTGAATGAAGGTCAGGTCCCTGGCGCTGTATTTTTTGGTTTCAGTAAAGCGTTTAATACGGTTGATGATCACATTCTCATACAATTATTTAGTTAAGCTTCAACTTTCATTTTCTAAAGCACAAGTTTTATTCCTATATAACTGACAGATGCAGATAAAACTCCTCAGTTGGTCCAAAGCGCTGACATATAAGATCTCACTAATGACATCAGGATCTGATTGGTCCTTATGGTTTTAAGGCTTGGATGGAAACGTTCCTGCTTGATAAAGCTGATAATCATTCGGAGCTAGAGAAGAGTCTGACCTCACTCTGGACAGACGGTTCTCCTTTGCTCTACGTCTCTCCTGTCTCTAAAGGTTCAGGTTCACCTGATCTAGTTCTATAGATCTGCTGCTCTAGACTGAATCTGACCACTTGTCTCTGATATTTTCTTCTTCTATGGTCCAGTCTGCTTTAGTTATTTCAACCTTGTTAAGTATGGAGTAAGATCGCTGTCAGAAAGGTGTGTGCACAACTCTAACATTTATATTTATATGTCCATAAAAGTGTTTTGCCCTAAACTCTTGTTTTTATGTGAGTGAATCTAAAAGCTGTGAGTTTAATTTCTACGTCTATGAACTCATCCTTTCTCTGTGGACACGAATTCAGCTTCAAAAATGGATACGATGACGTCCCAGGGCGGAGTAATGGATCCATGCTCCACAGATAAAGATGGAGGCAGACAGAGGAGTGGGCGGAGCCTCAGCCTCAGGTGAAGCATGACAGGTAAGGTCAGCAAACATCTCCATATAAACTAATGTTGCTCCAGAACAACACAGAAGTCGGACCGTCTGCTCAGGGAAGCGTTTCCAGAGCAAATAGAACAGAAACAAATGATTAACTGATTAAAGCTGGTTATACTAGTGATGGGAACCAGACATTATAGTGTAACAGGACTTATTTGGGTTTAGTTTTAACATTCTTGTTTTTGCTGCAGGTTAAATATTAGATTGATTTATTTACCTTTAAAAACACAATCAAAACAACAACAAATGCCACATCTGGACCAGAACCCGGATCTGGTGGCCTCTGGGGGACCGGTACCGACAAGCAGGTTGCCATGACAGCAGAAACCTGGGCCCGGTACCGCGAGGAACGGAACCAGTCCAGCACCGAACCGAGACCACAGGAGGCGGGTCAGCTGACCCGGTACGTCATCACATGCCACAGCAGAACCGAAGCTAGCCGAACCGAAGCTAGCCGAACCGAAGCTAGCCGAACCGAAGCTAGCCGAACCGAAGCTAGCCGAACCGAAGCTAGCAGAACCGAAGCTAGCAGAACCGAAGCTAGCCGAACCGAAGCTAGCAGAACCGAAGCTAGCAGAACCGAAGCTAGCAGAACCAACCAGAGCATCCTCACCTCCGGATCTGCTTGTTGCTCGCAGCAGCGCCGCCTACTGGAGCGGAGGCTGAGTCAGGAGTTACCGACCTAAAGAAAACGCATCGTTTACGTTATTGTTTGTTGTTTTTCTGTGATTCTCAGGAACCGAAGCATCAGATTGTGATTTCCCCTCCTGGCCTTAATCTGCTCTGCAGCCTGAACTCTCCTCCGCTGCGCAGCTGCTCACTGCGCCGCTCTTCTTCTTCTTCTGCTCTTCTTTGTTCGGGCCGCTCTTCTTCTTCCGCAGCCTCCCCCTGCTGCCCCCTGCTGGGCCGCCGGGGGTACTGACCGGTGAGCTTTGGTCTGTTAGGTTCCTCAGATGATTTCAGATGATATCTCTCAAAAGCTAGCACTTATGGATCTTATCGGTTGATCTCTTTTAATGCTATTGATCAATTAGTTTTTTCCATGTTGAGGCTGGGCTGAGGAGAGCTAGTTTCCTAAACAGGGAAGATAATGTGACTGTCTGTCATGCTGTAGAACATTATGGGTGGTCGGCTCTGTAGACCGGACTTCAGTTGAACGGCAAAGATTTTGGTCTATACCTATGGCCAGCAAACAAGCATCACCATATTTGGCATCTCCATAGGTATAGTTCTTCCAGAGGTGTGCACACATAAACATTCTCCATACGGAGCTCATTAGGCAGCAGATGTATACCTTTTCTTATCTGGTCAGAGTTGGGGTCCAACTTCTTAGAAGGTTTTCCAGGGACACAGTGTTCTGATGATCGGACACTACAATACAGAACATGTCAACACATTTGGATTACTGATAGCAGGACTTTGGTCAATTGAAATTGGCGTTTACCTGGTCGATCGTGAAACTAGGAAGGTGTCTGGAACCGTTGTGTAGCTCTCGGCTCAGTGAATGTGCAGAGTCATCAACGATCAGAATCAAACGCCTTTGGATGCAAGACCACAAACTGGAAGCGATCCTTGTTGGTTGCAGGTCGTTAGCGGCCCGTGAGATTGCTGGCGGTATAGAAGAGATCTTGGAGAGAAGTGTTTGATTTCCTCATGGAGAGTTCTAGTAAGACTTTAAGCTAGACAGTAAATCAACAGTGTTGGCTTGAGAGAAGCCCAGGAGATGCAAGGCAAGTTAAAGTTTCAGGATATTTGACCATCACTGCCCCAAGTCGTTTCAACAGCGCTCGGCTTACGGTGGTATGATGAAAGAACTGTTGATCAGGAACTCCAGCTTCGACTCTGTCATTCAGCCAGACTGATCGTCATGACCAGGGACAGCAGGTGGACGTTCCCGGAGTTCCCCAAAGCGCTTTACACTACATCCAGTAATTCACCCATTCAAACACAGGTGATGGTTAACTACTGGGGCAGCCAGACAGGAGCAATGCTGCCAAGCCCCGGGCCCTCTGACCCCTACAGGACAGAATAATTGAGATAGATCCACAGAAACAGGGACCTTGTGTTACCCGGTTTCTACGCTCTGATCTTTGAGTCTTGCTGTTCACCCGTTCTGCATCGTGTTTCTGTCCCTGCTGGGCACCAGTTCGCTTTCTTCCAGAGAGACGGAGTCAGACCTTTGGTTCTCCTTCCAGCCACTAATCCGATCTTTCATCCTCGGAGGTTCTTGTTCCCACTGCTGACTGTTACCTGATAAGCCTGCAACTTTTATCAAAAAAGTAAGTAAGTTAATGTCTTACTCCTGTGTTTGGTGGAAACTTTGGGTCCTTAGAACCGTTACAAAAGATTGATATAATAAATGTGACTCTAACGGTCTTCATAGGATCAACACACCGACCAGAACCATCCTGCCGTCGGTTCTGTTGGCAACTATCCTTGATTTTTGTTTATTAAGGTGTGAGATGGCGTGTTTTTTTTTCTCACCCAGCATCAGATTATAATCTTCTAACAGATGGGTGGTTTATTCTGGTTAGCCCTGTAATCCCAGGTTGCCTGGGAACTAGGAAAGGTACAAATACTATTGCCACTGCAAGCTTGAGGTTAGTTTATGTTTATCGTCTGCTGCTCTTCGTCACCTTCAGCTCCATGTTTTCAGTTTATCGTTCCACTTCCTGCTCTCTGTCATGTTCAAGTTTGCAATAAATCCTTTCAACCAACTCCGTCTCTGATTTAGGTCCAGTTATAAAACCCTCACAAAATATTTAGCAGGTAATGTTACTATTGTAGAAAGTCTCTGGACTTAGTTTCAGTTTATTTCATTAATTAAAAACATGTTTCACCAGATAACCTTGAATGCAGTTGAATTTTTGATTTAATATTTAGAAAAGATCATTTCAAAACATTAAAGTAAAAGATAAATCTTAAATATTAGAGAAAAATAAAAATTGTAATCTCAGATAATGTCTACTATGTGGATAAACTTGTCCTTTTATAGTTTCTAGATGTAGCTGAAAGAGTAAAGGTCTACTGATGAGTCACAAATGCTAGAAAGCAGGACTTTGTTACCATGATTTTCTGCCAAAGCTTTTTTTCCTGGTAGATCAAATGTCTGAATTAAACCCATGCTAACCAACCATATTTACTAATCACACTAACCGCTCATGCTAACCAACCATATTTACTAATCATACTAACCGCTCATGCTAACCAACCTTATTTACTAATCATGCTAACCGCTCATGCTAACCAACCATATTTACTAATCATACTAACCGCTCATGCTAACCGCTCATGCTAACCAACCTTATTTACTAATCATGCTAACCGCTCATGCTAACCAAACATATTTACTAATCAGGCTAACCAACCATATTTACTAATCATGCTAACCAACCTTATTTACTAATCACACT
>JAVLVB010000265.1:1128029-1142746 GCA_032876305.1 Orestias chungarensis
ATGTTCTCTCTGGTTCTAGGTCCTTGTTCTCTCTGGTTCTAGGTCCATGTTCTCTCTGGTTCTGGTTCTGCTCCTGTTGGCCTTTCTAACTATTTTAAAGAGAAACTTTCACATTTTAGAGATTTAATGTGAATTTCACACCAGATCTAAAAACTGCTGTTTGCTCAAATATGACAAATATTTAAATGATAAAAACCTAGAAGACGTTTGGAACTGAGCTCCTCGTCTCTACAAAGTCGTTTCATCTGACCTGATTTCAGAGGACAAAGCCGCTCAATAACGAAGAATCAGGAAGAATCGCTCTGATCTTTAATCTCCGTTCATCAGTTTTATGTCACGTAACTGCTCTGATGAGCGTCCTAGTCCAAGCCTTCAGTCACATCCACACAAATACAGGCTGTAGTAGAACCACCATTGCTGGTCTAATATTCCTAATCTGGGTTTCAAACATGACGGATTTCTGAACTTTCCGTTGATGTTCCAATCAACAACCTGGGAAACCTCCAAACGATGACGCCATGGCAACCTGAGGGTCGGGCAACTGCATCAACCTCACGGAAAACAAAGAAGTTTCTGTCAACAGAACCGGAGGAACCGGTCGGTTCATTTGGTTTAATTCTGAGTAACTGCAACCAAAAGAATCTGAAAAGTGTGGCTGGCATCTCTCATGACTCGGGTCTGCTGGGTTCTGAGCGTCATGTAAAAAGAATGTTGACGTGTTGAATGCGTTTGTGTTTCTGGCCTAAACGACCAAACGCAGCAAATCTGAATAAAAGCTGAATTTAAACCCCGTTAAGTTTTTGTTCTCTACTCCGTATTGAATGATTTTAAGCTGCATTTGATCATTTTGAAATGAGAAATCTTCGTCATAAAAGCTGAATGATAGCGAGCAGGTTTGAGCTTTAAAGGCTGATTCTGTGTAAACTAATCAGGAAGAGTCGCTTTTTTTAGCTTTGATTGTTTCAGGTTTTATTTCATCTGAATTATTTCAATGTCATTAGAGCAAAAACCGACTGAACACTTGGGGAGTGAATCGTCTTTTAGTCTATTTACACTCAACATTTAACGTCAGATTCAGGCTCAGAGCGTCTGTGTTTAGATGGCAGGCAGGTGAGTAAATAAAACAGCGACTTGGAGGCCCAGACGTGTTTCACCTGCAAACAAGTGAACGAACGTCGGAGCGGAGAAAACAATCGATTAGCCGACGACCAAAAGGGAAAGAAAAACTGCAGAAGTGGAAGTGACGGCTGGAGGAGGAGCAGGTGAGGCGTGTTGGAGCCACAGCTGAAAAGTGCGGCTGCACCCCGGCTGTGCGACACTTCCACCATGGCGTGCTACCAGGCGGTCTGTGTGGCGGCGCTGCTGACTCTGCTGACTCACGGTAGGTTTATGTACACAGTTACTAACTTTAGTCCAGGACTAATTTCTGCTTAATAAAATGTTAGAAAAAGTTTGTTTACGAGATTAAAAAGCAAACTCTCAGTTTTAATGAATCTTCTAATAACAATAATAAACAGATTCTCTGATTTTCAACTCTCAGTGATTCTATTAGTTTGATTTAGAAATGTTTAGTTGGAGTTATTTTCTATTCATTGCTTGGTGAGTAGAACCCTCATGTCTGCAGACAGTTCCTGTTTCAATCAGGAGCCGATTCTGTCCGGCCTGTTTCAGCGTCCAGGAATTGAAGCAAAGCTTTTTACCGCCTGCTAAACATTTGTGATGAAACGTAATGTTCTCCCTCAAGACTCTCTAAGCAGAAACAGAAAGAATACCAAGAACAGATAAGAGGGGAAGTAAAGCGGCTCCTATATTCGAGCCGAACGCCTTAAACAAACACTTGAACTGATGACGTCCAGATTTTTCTCAGAGCAGCTTAACATTTCTCCTCAAACCAGAAACAGTCCCAGCTTCACCTTTTGTTTGGCTGGTGGAACCTGTCAAACGTGCAGCAGGTGAACACAATGCCAGGATGGAAAGTCATCAGGAATGTCCTGCAAATGTCACCTTGTTCAATTAGCCGGAACTGCAGCAGCTATTGTTACACAATCATTGCAGAAATATTGCTAATAAAACCTTGAAAATAAAAGTAGAAACTAATAATAATCAAGAATTCTTGTTTTGATGTAACATTTGCTGAGAAGTTCCTCTAACTTGTTTGAGCACAGTAACTGTAAATAAACCAGAAAAGACCCAGGAACTAAACTGTAAACGCATGAAAACCTTAAACTGATGAAACATGTTGGAGACGGACTAAACAAAGTCTCTCCAATAGTCGCCTTTAATTAATCATCTCTGTTCTTAAACATTCAGTTTATGTTTAAGTTAAATCACATCAACCAGAACCTTCATCCCAGCGTTACGTTATTAAACCAACATTCCTCATTGTGACGCCATTTTTTTGCATTGAGGCGTTTAATGACGTCTGATGGGTCAGTGAGGTCAGTGAGGTCGTCTCCACCCACCTGGAGTCCATTGTCTGCCAGAGAAGAGAACATCTCAGCAGATTCAGCCCAATATCAGAGCAGAAAGGTTAGAGGTCAAAGTTCTTCCAGCCTTTCTCCACCCACTGATGGGTCTACTAATAAAACGTTTGCTGAGTGGAGAGAAACTGAAGCAGTACAACCTGCAGGACAGCAGGGGGCGGTACTGAGTCTGTTCAGTACCAGGATCTCTAAGTTTCAGGTTCAGATAAAATGCTGCCAGTTCCTTGTGATAAAGATGTGTCAGAAATAAAGATTAAATAAAGTCACTGCTTCTGTGTTTTATTTTGCAGAGTCTTCTTCTCAACTTTCAGGTAGGAGAACTTTCCTCAGTTCCTTTGTCTTTATTTGACCGTCTGGTCCTCCTTCATGTTTTCTGATTACTGAAAGTCGAGACCAGAGACACTAGTTTAAAAATCCCTGAATAGATGAAAGTTGTTCCTGTTTCAACCTTCCAGAACACTCAGGTCTTCTTCGTGGTTGGTTCTGGTTCTGGTTCTGGTTCTGCAGAGTAGACCACAATCAAACCTGAACAAGTAGCATTCAGGTTTTATGCTCCTCTAATTTGGAACAAACTTCCAGGAACTTGCTTGAGTTTCTTGGTTATTTAAGTCTGCCGTTGATTCATCTTCCTTTCATATTTCACAAAGATTTCTGGAGCATGATTACGATCGGCTACTGAAGCGATTTATGGTCCATGTCTCCTCAGATTGCGGTCGGCCCCTTCTGAACACCCGGATCGTCGGGGGCCAGGCGGCCCCTGACGGGGCGTGGCCCTGGCAGGTCAGTCTGCGGAAGCCCTTCTCTCACTTCTGTGGAGGTTCTCTGATCAACAACCTTTGGGTTCTGACGGCCGCTCACTGCGTCCCAGAGTAAGCAGCAAGAATGCTCCAGACCGTTTCTATTTTTGAAACATGTCCTTTGCTTTCAGGAATATTGGAAAAAAATTCTGTCCATACCAGCTAAATTTGATCTTCTGTTTAAAAAATGCAGCTTTTATTTACAAACTGGTTTTTGGTTTGATATGGTGGTTTTCTGTCTGTGAATGCGGCGCTCGCAGTGGGAACCCGGCCAATATCATCGTGTCTCTGGGCCGTCAAAATCAGGAGGGATCGAACCCAAACGAAGTCAGTCGGATGATAGCGAGCATCACCCTTCATCCACAATACAACCCTGACAGCAGCGACAACGACATCGCCCTGATAAAGCTCTCCTCAGCCGTAACCTTCAACTCCTACATCTCACCCGTCTGCCTGGCGGCGGCTGGCAGCACTTTCTACAGCGACGTCGACTCCTGGGTCACCGGCTGGGGGAGCATCAGATCTGGAGGTGAGCTGTCTCCATCATTAATCCTCCACCTCAGGCTCATCGCTAACATGCTTTCTTGTTTCCTTGCCAGCACTTCCTGCTGTCTCTTGTGTAATTAGTTAAACTAAATGCTTTACTTCCTGTTACGCTAACAGTTTGAACTTTTGTTCTTCTTCTCTGGGATGGAAACATTTTGGCAGACTACACCTTTAACTTTTGCACTCTGTTGTTTGTCCTCAGTCAATCTGCCGTCTCCTCAAAACCTGATGGAGGTGGAGGTGCCGATTGTGGGCAACAGACAGTGTAAATGCAGTGGCAATGGAGTGAGCACCATCACCGACAACATGATCTGTGCTGGACTGTTGGAAGGAGGAAAGGACTCCTGTCAGGTGATCACATTCAAGTGTCCCCATTAGATGTTTGTCCTTTTGGCTTTAACTGAAACGGTTTTGGTATTATAGGGAGACTCAGGAGGTCCGATGGTGAGCAAACAAGAAAGCCGCTGGATTCAGTCGGGAGTTGTGAGTTTTGGAAAGGGTTGTGCTCTACCAAATTACCCAGGAGTCTATGCCAGAGTGTCCCAGTATGAGAGCTGGATCAAAGCCCAGATCACCAACAACCAGCCAGGCTTTATCACCTACACCTCTACCGGAACCAACAGCGACCTCAGTGTGTCCTGCACTGGTGTGCCACCCTCACCAGGTAAGTCCTCTACCGACGACAACAGTTTTAACCAGCTCACCTTAACGTATCCGGCGTTTTAAAAAATCTGCATTTAGGTCATGTTGAGGTAATTGTGGGTATGCAAATTAAAGATGTTGTGTAAAAGGTTACAGGAATCTTGACTCTGTGTTTTAACTTCCCAGCAATATACTGTGGCAAAGCCCCACTAGGGTCTAGTATCCTGGAAGGTAGCTCTGTCGCGGCTGCTGGTGAGTGGCCATTCATGGCAAGTCTTCAGAAGAACGGGCAGCATGTATGTGGAGGGACGCTTGTTTCCATGGATTATGTTCTGAGCAACGCTGGCTGCTTCCCAAGGTGAGTTATAGGAAGTCCTGAGGATGTTTTGGTCTGATGCAGGGAGCTGTTCACGGGGGGGTTGACTGCTGGTGGTCTCCAGAGTCAACCAGTTCATCACAGACCAACTCAGAGACTCATCGGTCCAACAAACCACACTCAGAGAGGCAGGTTACCCTAATGTTCATATTTGTGGATTCTGTGAGAAAGTTAGAGTACCTAGAAAGAACTGACACATCCACCTGGAGAGTCCAAACAGACTCAAGATGTTATTTGAACCAACAACCATCTAGCCCTGACCCTTCACACATACAAGTCATTCCTCTAAGAGTCTGTCCTGTCCCAAACATTTGTCAACGGTCTCTAAAGATACAAGGAACAGTTGGTTTTGTAGTCATCTTTAATTCTCTAATCCAGCAGGTTTTAGAAGCATCCCTGTTTCAACAAACCCAATCGGCCCTATGGTGCTAAATCTCGCTGCAGCTGTTGGAGCACAGATGCATCTAAAACATGCAGGATGGTAGATCTGGAGGATGACAGTTGGACATCTCTGCTTCCTCATTGCTCCCCAAGTTAAAACATCTCACCCGTTTCTCTATGATGTCCAAAGCATTGCTATAATAACTTATTATATAATTACAACAGAAACAAGACTCAAACTTCTTTATGTTTCTGCATTTATCCAAAGCAACTTACCAAGTAGACACAATGTTACAGTTATTATTAATCTGACCATAAACTATCTAGAGGAAACTCTCTAGTCAGAGTCAGTGGTGACAGTGAAGAGATAGAGGGAAGTACAGACAGAGGAGTAGAGGAGGTATAGAGGTCTGGGTAGGAGTTAGGATAGGCGATGTTCTTTGAAGAGGAGGGACAGACAGACAGGGATGCTACGGTTCTTGTGGTGCTTGGTAGGTCATTCCACCATCTTGGAACAAAACAAGAAAACAGTCGGATTTATCTTAAGCGTGGTGTAGACACTGCTAGGCCACAATCCATTGATGACTGAAGTGATCAAGCTGTGACATAAACCTTTCGTAGAGGATTCAAGTAGATGGGAGCCGTACCCTTAAGAACTTTGTAGGCTAGAATCAGGGACTTGGATTGATGCAGGGAGCCAGAGGTACCCAGTGAAGCTCCACATACAGAGAGGAGACTTTCTGGGCTGATTGGAGACCAGACGAACCTCTGCATTCTGTATCATTTGTAAAGGTTTTAACGTCCAGGCTGGGAGACCAATCAGGAGGCGGGAGATAACCATAGACCAAACCAGGAGCTGGGTAGCATGTTGGGTTAGGTATAGCCGTATCTTTCTAATGTTTAGCAATGCAAAGATTGAGAAACTGAGGCAACATGACCTTTAAAGGTCAGCAGGTCATCAAGCATGTCACCCAAGGTTCTTGCTGCCTTTCATGGAGTCAGAGACAGGGATCCAGTCTGGATGTGAATATTGTGGTTCGTGGTTAGTTTGCGTGGAAAAAGCTGTTCAGTTTAGAGTGATTCAGTTGGAGGTGATAGGCTTTCATCCATTTTGATACGTCAGAGAGACCGTCTGAGATGCGTGCGGAGACCGTGTGGTCATCAGGTGGAAGTGACAGATAGAGCTGGGTGTCGTCAGCATAACAGTGGTATAAGAAACCATCAGATTGAATATTCTGGCCCAGAGTGGAGGTGTATATGGCAAAAAGAAGAGTCCCAGTACTGAACCTTAAGGAACCCCTGTGGTGAGGTGGTGCACCGTCGAACTGCGACCAAGCCAGGATACTTTGAATGATCGACCATTGAGGTACGATTTTGCACTCTCCCTGTGATGCTGATGCTTGAGAGCGTAGACAGGAGGACGTCATGACTGACTGTTTCAAATGCAGCTGATAAATCAAGAAGGATAAGTGCAGAGGACTTTGCAGTTGGGAAGTGATCTTAATGATCATCTCAACAAATCCCCCTTTCCTGATGTTTGCTAGAGCTTTTAAAATGGCCATGTTCTTTTCTGACTAATTCAGTCCAAGTAGCAGCCTTGCCTACGTCTTCAAGCATGGAAAGCTACTGATTCTAAGGAAAGCTTCCTGGAAATGTTGGCAGGATTTCATCCCTGACTCTGACTCTTAACCAAAGCCCAGTTGTTTTTGCTACATCCTACCAAGCTCTTAGTGTTCCTGTTAGCCAGTCACTGTTTCTGGTCAAGCTGACCCCATCGTTTTTTTGCTTTCTGATCAAATACATGTCTTAAACTAAAATAATAGAGTTACACTCCAACAGGTTCCTGCACCAGTTTATCTGAGACCTTTGATAGTCATGAGCAACTGCTCTTGAATCACTAGCTTGTCGTTTCTTGATCAAACATTCAAGAATCATTCAGACCATGAAACTCCATGAAATGTCGTCATTAACAAAAACAGACGACAATTCATGTCTCCACAACTCTGGAGTCCTGACCAGTACGGCCAGCTTCTGTTAAAACCAGTCACACCTTGGGAAATGTAAACAGACATCACACATGGTATCATTTAAGACGTGTTTGGATCAAGAAGCAACAACGACCCAAACTTTGAGCTGAGTAGAGGGCAGGATCGGTGACTCGTCCTAATGGCCCCGTCTTAAACAAACCCATTACTGTGACAGATTCCAGGGCTGTTCCTTGATGACGGAGCAGCAACACCAGCCTGCTTCAACTTTCCCTTCTAACCACATTTAGATTTGTTGGGGGTTTCCTTCCTAATTCAGTCGATTTTCTTTCGCTCAGCTCTCCTAATGTGTCTGACTGGACGGTGGTGTTGGGTCGTCTCAAGCAGAACGGGTCCAACCCCTTTGAGGTGTTTTTAAACGTGTTGAATATCACCATGAGCAACCTGAGCGGGTCCAACGTGGCACTGCTTCAGCTGTCCAGCCAGCCCACCCTGAGCAGCTACATCCAGCCCATCTGCCTGGACATGGTTCAAACCTTCCCGGTGGGATCTACCTGCTGGGCTGCTGGCTGGAGCTCTGAAAGAGGAGGCGGTAAGTCTGGGACACTTAACCTGCTAATCCACATTTAAAGGTTTTATCTTCAACGATGCTTCTGTTTTTCACAACTTCAGAGGAGGAGTCCCTGCAGCAGTTTCAGGCGTCGGTGCAGAATTGTGAAAACGTGTCTTCCAGTGAGAACATATGCACAGACCCCATTACTCTGGAGCAGGTGAGCGATTGTTTGTCCACCATCTCCTTGACCTGCGGGGAGAAAAATGTCAGGAAACAAAGAATGGATCTCTCCCCCAACAAGGCTGTTGGTGAAGAGAGGTGAAAGGTCATAGTTCAGGTTCCGGAAGGTCTGACTGGATGGCGTTTGTCTCGGTTACACCTGGATCTCAACCTTTGGGACCATTTATTCAGAAGTCCTTTGAGAATAACTCATCAGAAATGAGCGTTAAACACGTTTACAAAAGTACCTCTTATGGTTTTATGTTACAGAACTGGTAACCAAAATTATAATCCAGTGCTAGCTGGCCTCTGAGGTTCTCTGAAGAACATGCAGCACTGCGTCAGGGTTCTGGTTCTGTTTAAAGCAGGGTTAGATTCTTCAACAAAGTATTCCAAGACCTGAACATAGAGAGAGGCTGGAGACCTGTAGAGACGCAGACGTCCACCCAGACCACAGTTTTTCTCAGTTTACCTCAACACCTGTAGACGACCTGACCAACAGGTTCACACCCAGAAACCGATAGACATGTTTATAACTCAGCCAGAGCTCCAGCAGAACCAGAACCAGGCTAACACTGCAGACGTTGTTTCTGAACAGATTAAAGTCTTCCTCTCAGAGTCTGGTTCTAAAGGAACGTGTTCTTTGCTCCTCAGAGTGACTCCGGCGGACCGCTCATGTGCAAACAGGGTGGTTCTTGGTTCCAGGCGGCCGTGCTGGTACCCCAGAACTCCTCCACCAGTCTGAGCCGAGCTAGTAACCCTATGGTCTTTGAGAAAGTCAGTCACTTTCAGGAGTTCTTGTCTCGGACGCTTGGAACCTTCTTGTCTCCAGAACCGATTGTTAACGCCACCAAAGTCACCGCCACCACCTCATCCTCCAGCGCACCCTCTCCGGGTCACTTCCTGTTCTTCATCTGCCTTCACCTCCTCATCCTGGTCTTGTGTCTCCAGCTGTTATCATAGAGAGATCACAGCTGTTCCGCTCTAAACTAACCCTTCCTAGAAAGATAATGAAACTGGTTCTGTCTGGCTTCTCTGGGTTGATGGTGGAAACTGGTAGAGGATAATGAATCAAAGCTTCTCTGGTGATTTACATGTTTATCTTTTATGTTTGTATTCTAAGGAGTGGAAATCAAATCTGTGTTGGTGTCAATGAAAGTTTCTTGAAGTTCATCTTTGATTGTTTGAATCGAGACTTTTCAGCTTCTCCGGTTTTCCGTTAGTGACCGGGTCCAGATGGAGGTCTGGGAAGGTGTTAAAATGAAGAATTTTTGAAGTTTCTGTGATTTTCTTTTTATTAAGAGTTGAAGGAAGAAACAAACTGAGTCATGTCAGTTTTTACCTCAGATACCTGCAGGGACACACACTCATTATTGAAGATCAATAGTTATGATACTGTCTGATTATTTAGAGATTGATTTTTTTGTCTTTTTCTTTTGCATAATAGAGTTGTTTACACAATTATCAATAAATAAACATAAGCATGTGTTGTGCAGTGAAGTCCCAAACACTGGACTGGTACCAGAACTGGTGGAACTGGGGCGGCCTCGTGGTCTGCTGAGGGCCACAGGCCAACAAAATGTTCCTCTACTAAAACTCATTATTTTGTCTGTTTACTCTGATTTTGGGACATTCTGATAAACTGACTAGAATAAAGCAAAAAACATCATCATGGTTTAAATCAAACTGAGTAAAATGTAATTTTACTTTGGGGATGAAAAATGTTAAATAAAAAAACTTCCACCAACAGTCAGGGTTTGATGGGATTTGGAGGAAGATGCTCTCCAGTTCAAGTAATAAGTAAACTCTCCTAAGTGTCCCAGTAAATCCGGAGCTGTGAGATTTCTCTGAAATCTCTAGATTTAAACATTTCCTCATCAATAACAAACTTCAATCCATCCAACTGTTTTCATCACATCAAGAGATTTACTTTAACTCTACATCATTTGGATGATTATTAATTTAGATGATCATTATTTCTTTAAACCCTCTGTTTGTAAGTCGCTTTGGATAAAAGCGTCTGTTAAATGCTTAAATGTAAATGTCATACAGAAAAATAGATTTGTGAATTTAATTTGGAGTTTATTAACGAAATTCCAAATGTAAAACACAACTTAGGAACAATTTTTCAACATTTTACATGAATGTAAATGCACACACATTCACTCACACCCAATAACATACAGTCACTCACTCACTCAAAGAAAATAAGGTATCAACTGATCAACAAGCAATTTGACACCATTTTGCCAAGAGGAACATAGAGCAAGTTTTAACTGACCAGAGATAGTCTTGCTGTCAAACTACATATATCTACATGCCCGTCACTCAGGGGAGAAAATACATCTTTTATTTTTTACAGTCACACAATGATGTTAAATTCCCACTTCCAAATCATTTTCTCGTTATATTTAATTTAAGGCAACAAAACATGAAATGGCTGATTGTCTGCTTGCTTAATTCCTACCAAATAATTGAATAAACGTAAGAGTAGAAGGCTCAGCAACCCAAATTAAATGTAGACCTTAATGTGGAGTAGCTGGTCATCTGTATACATCATGAGATGTAACATTAACTTTATACCCATAACAAAACCATCTCCTACCTGAACACAAAAGTTATTAAATCCGTCACTCATCAGGAAACCATTATCAAACTTACTTTAGAATCAGGATCTCAGTGTCCATGAAAGGCGTTTTTTTTCTTCTCTTCTTCTTTCGTTGATCTGGTTCAGGTTCTTTAAAGATCCAGAAAAAAACGACAGTTTAACAGTGATGCCAACTCCTCTGTAAGAGACTTACCTAAAAGTCGCCAAATGACGTCAAGATGGGGCGGGGGGGCGAGTACAGTACTCCCGATGGAGTGGGGGGGTGCAAAGAGGTAAATGATGTAGGATAGGGGGGGGGGCTTCTGTCTGTGAGAAATATAGGCTGGGAGATTCTGCTCTCAGGTATCAACCAGCCGCTTTTTATGTTGAACGTCAATTAGCCCATTTTTGGCCCCAAAAGTCTCCAATAACGCCAAATCTGCCTCTTCTTGTTTGAGTAAAGTGGATTACTACTCCAACTACTGGACGGGATGGACTTAGCAGTCAGTCTGCCTCACCGATACTAAAATGCGACTGGCTCTTATTGACAAGTCAAAGTTGGGCTCCTAGCATCCATTCATTCTTATCATAGCAATAACTAAACAAACAAAATAATATGTATTTTTTATTGTATTTAACCGGCTTATTAAATTTGCGGAGAGTTGTTTTTTACGTAGCCCAAGACACAACGTAGGAAGTTAGCTTCTGCTTTCACTCACAACACTGACACAGCTCCACCTCAGATTTCGTACATGATACCTAACTATTCACCGCTACTTGGGATCAGTCAGTTTTCAGTAAAAATACATCAGCCTGCCCATGTTTGCTATACAGCTGTATAGCTAGCTAGCTGAAAGAACGACTAGCTTGCTAACCTAACGGTTAACCGTTTTAAATTTTAAACGCGACTCACTTAGTCCGTCTTAAAAACATATTGAACCTCCAGAAACAGGACGTCCGGATAGCGGAGAAGCGAGCGATAGCATAAATTTCAAGCTCCCGGACGGTCGAGTTATCTCCGACAAAATAACTCAGATAACATTGTTTTTAGTGTTTACATGTCATGTCAGGGAGTACCAAGAGAAAAGCGAGAGGAAATCAGCCAGAAAAAGCGAACAAAACTGTTGTTTTATCGAAGAAGTTCTCTGAAGATAGCAAGCTAGCAACAGACAAAGCTATGTAAGCTAACTTTCTTACAGAGCTGAAAGAAGTTCAGACGAACCTCAAAAAACAAAACACTGACCAGTCAGGACTCATAAAAAAGGAAATGTCTGAGTTTAGACAAGAGAAGGGGAAACGGCTGGACGATTGTTGCAGACCTGAAAGACGTAATGAACAGAGTTGAGGCTGAACAGCGGATAACCGAGGTAGAGGAATTCAACACAGACGTTGAAGACGTACTGAGCCACGAGCTACTGTACAAGAAGACCTACAAACACGTCTAACGGACCTAGAAGCCCTTCACGAAGAATAACATTCGCATCCATGGGGTCACAGAGGGAGAAGAAGGCGATAACTTGCAAAAATTCATAGAACATTTTATAAAAACCGAACTCTCCCTCACGGACATCATGCTGGGCATACAGCGCTGCCACCGGTCACTCGGCCCAAACCGCCGCCCGGCTCCAACCCCAGAACCATCGTGATACATTTTCCTGAGTATACCACAAAGGAACTCGTGCTTCGTTCTGCGTGGGGTAAGAAAGGGATTCAGCTGAGAGGAAAACGGGTGTTCTTTGATCAAGATTTCCCCAGTGATACCCTCGCTAAACGAAAAGCATACAACCCCATCAGGAAGATCTTAAAAGAGAAGGGACTTTGCTTTCAAACCACGTACCCATCCAGACTTCGTGTGTTTTATGAGGACGGCCCGGTGATTTATAACAGTGCACAGGACGCGTCTGATGACATGAGGAAGAGGAAGATGTTTGAAGCGGCGGACAAACCAACAGAGGACGCCTCACAACCCAAACCGAGAGCCTTGTCCCGCCAGGGAAGGAGCGAGCGGAACCCAGCGGTGGAACCAGGAAACGCGAGCGAAACACATCCGGGAAAAACTCAAGGCCCCGTAACCCTCTGGTGAATTCCTCTGTGAAGTACGAATATTATAGACGACCGCGGATCCGGGAACAGACACGCTTTCTCCAAGGGCGCTGCTATGATGGGCGAGACAGAGAGGGCAGCACAGAGAGGAGCCCCCGGGGACTCTAGGGACTCTCCTCACTACTCTGAAGGTGGACTGGTACTTCACCCTTGGAAGTCACGTATGTTATGTGTTTTTTTGTTGTTTTGTAGACCCCCCTTGTTCACCAGAGCACAATAGGTATTCCTTGTTAATATATTAATGACAGAAGTTAAACAACAGTATGAGGTAGTTACTCTTAATGTTAACGGCTCACATCATCCTATTAAAAGAAGCAAGGCTCTTACAAAGATGAAACAAGAAAAGCAAGATATAATATTTTGGCAAGAAACATCTTTCTACTGCTGAGCATGAAAAACTGTGTAAAATTGGGTTCAAAAATGTGTATTTTTCTTCATATACAAAAAGTTACTCTAGAGGAGCGATTTTAATATCTAATAGGTTAAATTTTCAGTTCTCCTCACAAATTAAAGACAAAGAAGGACAATATAAACTGGTCAAAGGATGGATAGACCATAAAGACGTCACCTTACTGAATGTGTATAGATCACCCGGAAATAATAAACAACTCATTAGGAACATTTTTGACATGATTGCAACAGAAGTATCTGGGACAACAGGAATGTTTACCTAAACCCTTTTCTGGACACATCCAGTAAAATTACAAAGGCTCAGACAGAAGCAACATACATTAAAAGAATGCTTAAAGAAGTAGGATTGGTGGATGTATGGAGGAACTTACACCCCCAAGATAAAAAATACAGCTTTTTCTCTTATTCTCATCAGATGCATTAAAGATTAATTTTTTATACAAAATGTTGATAAACACAGAATAATAAATTGTGACATAGGAGTGCGAGATATATGGGATCATGCAGGGGTGTATATGACACTTCATCTGGATAATGATCACAAAGAAACCCAATGGAGGCTTAATAATAGTCTATTAAATGACACTAAATTTAACAACTTTGTAGAAAGAGAATTTAAAGACTTTATGGTCCACAACAACACGGAGGATATTTCTCCTAATATTTTATTGGACGCAGCAAAAACTGTTCTGAGAGGGAAGTTAATTATGTGGTCCTCCTATAAGAAAAAAGAAAAAGAGAAACGTTTTAAAACTAAAATCTTTAGAAATACAGAACATGGAAAATAACGATGACCCTGTTAGAGATAGGAGAAACAAGACAAGCTCTAAACTGTTCATACGAAGACCAGATAGAGAAAAAAGCTCAATTTATTAAGCAGAATTATTATGAAAATGGACCTAAATCAAAGAAACTTCTGGCCTGGACAAAACGTAAACAACAAACTGACAGATTTATACAGAAAATTAAAAATACACCAGATAAAAAGATATACCATTCCCTAAGAGACATTAAAAAATGTTTTGAATTATACTAAACTCAATTATACACACAGCCTCACGCAGCTGACTTCCCCTCAGTGAGAGCATTTCCTGCCTCACTGGATTTACCATCGATAGGAACAGATCAAAACAATAGACTAACACAAATAACCGAGGAGGAGATTAATAAGGCATTTCAAGAATGAAAGGAAACAAGATGGCAGGAGAAGACGGCTACCCTGCGGAGTGGTATAAACACTTTAGAAGAGGATTCATCCCACTGCTTAAGGATTGCTTTAACCATGTACTCTCTGGGGGTGAATCATGTTGAATGGTAAACATTTATATTCATGTTTCTTTCATATATATTCATGTTTCTTTTCATACTAGAAGTGTGTGCATATAACAAAGAGCTATAAATTCCTGATAAGGCCTGTTTATTATCTCTCTGAGGTGCTGAGTTCAGAGGGGCACGGGAAGGGGGCTATCCATCGATCCCTAGCAATAAATCTGTTAGTTGGGGGGTGAAACCAGATGGCAAAGTGGTACTATGTTTTCTTCCTGTGTCTGCAGACTGATAGGGATCAGCGAGGGGTCAGTGAGGGGTCAGTGAGGAGGGGGAAGAATGGTTTCTGCAACAGTTTGTGTAACTCA
>JAVLVB010000270.1:6660-20482 GCA_032876305.1 Orestias chungarensis
TCTAATTTAGCTTTCTGTCTTTTCAAACCCCCAGTCGGTCGTGGCAGATGGCTGCTTGTACTGAGCCTGGTTCTGCTGGAGGTTTCTTCCTGTTAAAGGGGAGTTTTTCCTCTCCACTGTCGCTACATGCATGCTCAGTATGAGGGATTGCTGTAAAGTCAACGACAACACAAGCCATTGTTTCTGCCTGCTGATTCCACAGGAGTGAATGCTGCAAGTCAATGACTCGATGCAATCTGCTGGGGTTCCTTAGATTGGAAACTTTTTCCAATTGATTTGTTAGAATGTATCCTTGATTTTAATTGATTTTTTGTAAAGTGCCTTGAGACGACACCTGTTGTAAATTGGCGCTATATAAATAAACTGATTCTTGATTCTTGATTATCATTGGCCATTCACCCTTCCTGTAAATGAAGGTTTAAATTAACTCTGTCATATATGTATGTAGAGAAACGTTATATAAGTGTAAATATTTATATATTGCTCTACATAAGCCTAAATATAATCCAGTTGGGTTAAGTTAGCCGTGCTGTGCAGGTTTGGTTGGGAACATTGGAGAACAAACAGTGTCGTGATGTAGTGTCCCAATCCGATATTGGCCAAAAACCTATAATTGATAATATCAGCCTGGTTCTAAAATCTCCGGTATCGGCATTCCAACACAAGCAGTCTGTTACACCAGTTTGTTTCCAGTATGCAGTGCCAAGTGGTCACTATTAAATCGTTCTATAGGTTGTAAGTGTTGTGAACTACTGTTCTCCAGTTCCTTTCTAACATTTTACAATAAAAATGTAATACGTCAGTATGTTTGATTTATTCCAATACCCTAATGGGGCAATACTGGTATTGCACATTATTGAAGACTGCAATGTTGGTATGGTATTGGAAGTAAAAAAGTTGTATCGGGACACCCCTGTTATGATGACCTAGAAATTGGGGTTTGGTCACGGCTTGGAAATCATATAAATCGCTCCTTAAACCAACAACAATCCTAATAAAACTTGGCCAACCATCTAAACTGATTTGTTGAGCAAGGGGAAGCTTGAGGCCTATGGTAAATCGGGGAAACGGGGAAACTGGGGACAGCTTTTAGTTGTGCCCTCCCTAAATTTGGCCTTCATTGAAGATTGAGAAGAACAAAATATACAAGGTCTTTTTTGCATCTTAGCAAATGTTCTGGCAATCGTAGACTAAGGTGCTGTGAGGAAATTGGCCGACAACTAGGCCAAAACTAACAACGGCTGAATGTTGCCATCCTGTTGCTGTTTGGTTTCGCGTTTCTGGAGGGGGGGTGGGTTATTTTATTGGTCAGGTGACAATGACGGTAATGCTACGGACGTCAGGATTGTGTGGAGTTTAAGTGAAGCAGACGCGCAATGTCAGTGGTGTGGTCAATTTTTTGTAGTGGGTAAAAGCAGGGGGAAGTATTTATATTATGAGGAACGATCAGTTATGGACCCCGATTACAATCTTGGATATAGGTATCAACACAGATTTCCATATCGATGCATCCCTAGTTTAGATAAAAAAATATAGTCCAGTCAATATGGCCCAGTCAAAGTCCAGACCTAAATCAATTATCACAATCATGTTTATCCAAGCTGACCTGGCTTGAGTTATTTTGTAAAGACATATGGTCAACAATATCTGTTTGTATATCTGTTGAACTTGTAGTAGCATACAATAAAGGGCTTATAGCTGGGGTTGCAAAAAACCGTTGTTGTGAAAACTGGTAGCTTAAATGGAGAGCCTCATTTTTCAGTTTTATTTTTGATTTGTTTGATCAAGTATCATAAACGCCTAACAAGAGAAAAAAAACGTTGAAAGTAAGTTGCTGTCAAAATGTCAGCAAAGGTCACGAGACCTGAAGTACTTCTGCAAAACATTAAATGTCGGTTACTTCACATTTCACTGTTTGTTTTCCAAGAGATTACGGCGACTGCTGTAAAGTGCGTCGCTCAAAATGCAAACATGTTGGGATTCTGGCACCGCAACCCTCTGCCGGTTCTGTTTTTGACGTTATTGCTCAGGAACAGAACAGCACAAAGGAAGAGAGCCACACAGCTGCTCATGCTGGGGCTGGTAGGTCAGCTTTTATTGGTTCCTGCAGCCGTCCGAGTGCAACGGGGCTCAGCAGTGCTTGTGAAATAGCTGACACTGTGACTTTGGTCTGTTTCTGTCTCCAAAGGAAACAGAAGCACGTATATATTTATATATTTGGATCCTTTTCTATTGTATTTGGACTTTATCCTGCCAAGTTTTGCACTTTGGTTCTGTTTATTAACGTAAAAATCCCGGATTATAAAGCAGCCCTGCAGAGTGTAAGCCCCGCCCTTCTAATTTGGGTAAACAATGGGATATGGGCATGTTCTGTCCCAACAGACCCTAAGACTAAGACAGGTTTTTAACAATGTCAATACTAATAAAAGTTATTACTATGCAGATGGGAGAGGAAGTGATCGTTGGTTGCAAATTACAGAGGTTGGTTGCGTAATAAAGCAGCACTGCAGATGTTAACTTCCGGCTATGTTCCCACAGCAGCTCACTGTGACCCAAATACGATTTTGTTTTGCCCATATGCGGCCAATATCCAGGTGTTTTCACGGCAGTCTGAACAAGCCAATACTGATGTTTTCACGTAAAAAAGGAGTTTGAATTCTGTTGCTATGTGACAGTGTAATGACTCTCATCTAGGGGTGGGCAATATGGCAAAAAATATCATATCACGATCTGTTTATAATGTATTCCCGATCTCGATTTTATCACGATTCTTTTTTTCATTGATTTTGGACCCTAATTTTCAAGTAAAACTTAGGCAAAATAACCTTTCTGAACAGGTTTTATTTAAATAGCTTGTGCAATTTTATACCAAGAACATAAGTGCTTAGTTTTTGAGGTAGCTTTCAAATTAACAGTTAAACATTAAAAGTTAAGAAAAAATTTAAACAAAGTATAAAAAGAATTAAAATTATATTCAGGCCTCATTTAAAACGAGAAAATTGAATTGCAACTCTTATTATCAACAAAGGCAATAGTGCCGTCAGTGCAAAGTACAACTTTAGTCTCCTTTTAAAAAGGAGGCACATTATGGTACATTAGTAAGCTTTTTAGCCAGGAAAACCAATTTGTCCACTTTATCTGGCTTGAGAGTTGCTCTTTGGCAAGTTACAATATAGCTACCTGTGCTAAATACTCTTTCAGAGGGAGAATTTGTTGCTGGAATGCACAGAGCGAGCTGGCTAACCCTCTCAATCATGGCAAGTTTGGATCCCATCGGGTTGGTGACTCTGTGAGGAGTTTTTGTTGAGGTACCTTGAGTTCTGTTTGAGCTTGACTCAAGTCCCCTTTCTTCTTCCAGCTGAAGGAGAACGCAGATTTCAGATTTGAATCTGTAACTGTCTAATGTTCATATCTAACAGAAGTGATTACTCTGATGCCATAATTATTAACAAGGTGAATAGAATAATACTTCAACATTTCTTTTATTTTGAAATCATAGATTAAACACAGAGCAAAGTCCCATCCTAACACCCCGATGTCTCCAGTAACATGTCCTGGATGACACCACCTGTGGTCTAACACTAATAAACCACCTCTTTTTCTTTTGAATCTCCTCTTTAAGTTTTTTTTTTTTTTTTGATTAATTAAACTGCTTTGAGGACAAATAAAAATGTATACACTTGTTGCTCTTCTCTTCTCCTCCTGAGTGCTGTCCTGATCAGCAGCATCAGTAACGATGCCCATCCCTTATGCCAGAATAATTTTTTAAATCTTCCATATCCATTACCGTCACGTCCGTGCGGCCATGCCATTACACATCGGGCCACTTTCCGCTCCCCAGCATTACTAACCACTTACTGTGACTTGCCAGAGTACTGCCGTAGTATTTAGTGCAGTTGTAAAGCGTGTCGTCGACTCATTAGTGTGCATGAAGACCCCGGTCGACATTTTAATAAGTTTGATCTTCCGTCGGATATCTTTGAGTGATTTACGTAACATCAGAGTTTGGATCGGTCCCGAGGGGTTAGGGATGTAGTAATGGATCAGGTTCAGAAGAAGCTCGTTCACTTCCAGCACTTCGTCCTGAGATCTCTGGGGTTGAAATGCACTGAGTTATGAAACATTCATGGAGGAGCACAACACTGAAACTCATTTAACCCGCTCTGCTGGGAAGTTCCTCCTTGTTACCGGGAACAGTGTGTGTGTGTGTGCCACTCGCTAAAAATAGAATTAGAACAAGTCAGAAAGTCATGAAGCGGCATTGCTCACCTTGAGAAGCTACCTTTAACCTGTTAATGTCTAGATTCATTCACAGATGTATAAAAAATGATCACTGGCTCTTATTTAAGGCCCACAGATTATAAATTAAGTCAATATTGTACATTTTTCTGTGGAATGTAGCTCTAAAGTTTTTGTGGAAACTTTGTCTTAATGCATATTTTTTTCAGTGGTAACATAAAACCTAACGCTTAGTTAAGACCAAAAGCGTCCCAGGACAACATAAAGAAACCTTGCCCCTACGTCACGTAGCCGAGGCTCAGCCCACTGGTTGATGGTCGGCTTCCAGCTGAAAAACCTCCGATTAACCAACTCTAGCGTCTGCTGCTTTAGTCGAGGTGTACTCTCCCGTTTTAGTGTTCAGACACTGCAAGGACTTGAAAGTCTTCTCATGGCATACCAGGGGTAGCAAGGCTTTATGTTTTACCACAACTGAGCTTTTTTTTTAAGCTTCATTTTGGTGCTTTTAAGCCATTAAAAAAAGAATATGGGATTAGTTGCGCTGTTGGTTAAGCATTTCTTCCCTAAAGTCCATTCTCGACAAATCTTATCTTCAGTTTGCAAGTATGCTGTTTCTTTTTCTGCCTTCCTTCCGGCTGTCTGCATTGTAAAAGCTGCTGTCAGGTTGGCCGATTTATCAGGCATAGCTGCAGAGCTTTCCCCCATTGAAGCTTTATGCTGTCTTATTCCTGCGACTCTACAACAGAGTGCCCATTTGTTGCAGGAGAGATCACAAAGGACAAGGCTGGGAGCACAGACATGCAACCGCACACTGAGGCCTCTCGAGAACAGAGGGTCTTTCTCAAAAGACACCTTTCATATCTGACCGTTCCTCCTCCAGCTGTGGTGCATTTTGTGGGGCTCCCAAGACTGTCGTTCTCACCAAACATCAGGCACCGTTTCAACCGGGCTCATGTTATGCCTCCAACAGGACTTTCTGAGGCAGCGTCTGTGTGTAAAGCCAGGCTGCCCGATGTAAAAAATGGCAAAAGGAGATTAGGCGACAGAATTTAGCTGGAATATGAGGGATTTGCGGGATTAACGGGCAGCAGACCCACATTCCAAGGTAGATTGGTAGATTGTGTAAGCTGTTAACTCATTCGCTGATGGAACGCCTTCATCATTATACTGAATACATAAGACGGCTTCTTCCTCCTCGCGCTAAAGGAAGGTTGCAGTGGTTCGGAACATGGATTCAAAGAATAAAATCAACAATTAGACAGTTATTAACACTCTATTATGGTTCATCAGTCAGTAATGCTCAATAATGTTTGTCATTAGGATTCAACTCCACGGTGATTTACTGAAGTACTCTTATTCTATAACACGTTTACAAAAATGAAGTGTAATTTAACGGAGTATGATGCCATAGCCTGACAAATAATAATACATGCGATTTTCCAAAGTGTTCTGCCCCCTTTTATTCTGATACCTATCCCATGTCAACCCCCGAGTAAATGAAGTCAACATTTTAAATAAGTTGGAAGATGGTGCGTTGTTCAAAACATTTCTTTCAAAAGTGTGTTGTGTTCTGATACCCTTAAATAAACTCCAGTCATACCGATTACCAGGGTCGTGCAGAGATCTTTGAGGGGGCAAGTGCTGAAAGTTAAAAGGGGGCACATGGAGCCCCCTTTTAATTCGATGACAGAAAGCTATTTCATGCATCCCCCAGAAAGTAACGGAAGATGAATTTGGAGAAAAATAAAAACAAAACTACAAAACACAGACACTTCAAACCTAGACTGGAATATTCTGAACTAGTTTTAGAATATTTCAAACAAGGTTTAGGATTTTTTTTTACCCTTTCACTGATTTGTGAAACTTAACTAACGACACCATTTCAGCACTTTTTTAATATCTGCATCACATCAGAACTGCCCCAGTTTAAAAACTACACAACATTGCCACTTCAAACCTGGACTGGATTATTGTACAATAATCTAGTCTAGGTTTGAAGTGTCTATGTTTTGTAGTGTGCTGAAGGTAACGATAATTATTTTAGTAATTTCTCGAAATCAACTTCATCTACGCCAGAAAGTAGATGGTTGCATCCCTGCTACTGGCTAGTTAGCCAAACACAGCGTGCTCTCGGGAAAAAGGAGGTTTATAAAGTCAAAACTTAAATTGTATTTATGCTGCAATAGCCTGAAATCACGAATATGCATATTACATAGTTTTAGTGAAGTAAAATAGAATAAAATAATATAACACATCATGTCTATCTATATATCTGTGTGTGGTTAACTATTAGCAGGAATGCATCTACCTACTACCTAACAAAGCTGAAGTTGGCGCCAATTTGATACCTTTAGAACTTTTGATCTGTTCTAGATAAACACTACAACACCTAGACACTTCAAACCTAGACCCGACCATTCTAGACTAGATTTAGAATTTTGAAGTCTAGGTTTGAAGTGTCTTTGTTTTGTAGTTTTGAAGCTGGGGCAGTTCTAATGCAATGCAGATATTAAAAAGGTGCTGAAACGATGCCTTTAGCTAAGCTTCACAAATCACAAACCTTGTTTGAAATATTCTTAAACTAGTTTAGAATAATCTAGTGTAGGTTTGAAATGTCTGTGTTTTTTAGGTTTTTTATCCATAAAAATTACATGTGCTGAAAATGTAGTCATTTAACGAATCAGAAGCTGACGTCAGCGACATTATTTTCTGGTGGATGCATAAAGTAGATTTCTTTCCGCCTTTCATCAATTTATTCCTAAAGGACCAGCTGAAACTAATCATAATCCTATTGTGCATGAATACAGAAAATGCCGACTATAAATTATTCTATCATGATCGCTTCTCCAGTGCAGCTCACGTTAGCACACACCCACTTTTTGCGTCGCTAGCTAGCAGCTAAACCTTGAGAGGAGTTTGCAAATTTGGATGACACAGTGGATGCTCATTGGTCACTTTATTGGTCAATCTACTCATCCTGCAAAAGAAAAAAAACCACAAAAAATAGAAAACCCTCAGTTCACAAACTAATACCGCTGCAGAACCTACTCACCGGACCAGTTGTTTACCAGTTGGGAATTGGGACTTTAGTGGCCTCTGAAGCAGCTTAGCTGTTAGCAGCTGGGAATAGCAGCGCAGTGAGTGCAGAGTGTCCAGATCTACCGGTAGATCTAAATGATTGTTATTTCTGGCATGCACACACACACACACACACACACACACATACACACACACACACACACACACACAAAAACACTGACTAAATGGCACTATGGGCATCAAGGGGCAAAGGGGCAGGTGCTCAATCCCCCTCCGCCCCCCCTTCCGCACGTCCCTGCCAGTTACTGTAAGGGGCAACCACATTTTCATCCGTCCGCTGTCTTCCACTTATTTGAAGTTGTGTCACCAGAGCAAGAAGTCATGGAGGGAAAGCCAGGCAAACTTCTTCTAAGCTACACTCACTTTGGTGAATTCCCAAGGTATTCCCTTGCCACTCAGGATGTCTCTCCAGTCACTTATGGAAATCTTCCAAAGGGAGGCACCCTTGTGATCAAATCTTCTCTACGGACTCCTCTTGATGCAGTGAAGATAATGCATTTCTTCACCCTGTCTTCAAGGCTGACGCCAGCTGTCTTCTAGCAGAAGTTAATTTTATCAGGAGCATCCCTCTTTCAGTCATGATCTATTTCTCGTGAACGTAGGTAAGGGGTCTGAACCTGGACAGACTGGAAAATCAATCGCTAGTTGTTGGCTCAGCTATTTCTCTATTGCTATCTGTCAATCTCTAGTTCTGTCCTACCATCACTTGTAAATCAGACACCGAGATACTTAAACTCATGCTTGAGGCAGACGGTGAAACCCAACCCAGTGGTGCCTAATCCCAAATTAAATACATCTGTGAGTAATGTAAATTAAGTCAGCCTGTGTGCAATACAGAACAACAGTAATAAACCAATGGCTCACAAAGACCAAGGAACACAGCAGATAGGTCGAGGATGAGTTGAAGTTGTCACAAAGCATTGCTAGTTAGTAACTCATAATCAAAAAGGCACGGCCGTCCAGCAAGATGGACTGTTCAAGTAAGGAGAAAAATCATCAGAGAAACAGCAAAGCCGTTCAATTATCTTCTCCCATTATTGCTACATCTCCGATTTCTCCAATTGAGCTTGATGTCTCTGAATGATTGTGTTTGCAGGATATTATGCCATTGATATTCTACGATGTTTTAGAAACGTAGCCTGCCATTGTTGTTGTACTATGACAATAACAGAGGTAGTGGATTGACACTATTTAGTCAATGTTGGCCACAATTTGCAACATTAAGCAAATAAAGTCAAAGCAGAGGAGTGTCTAAGACATTTACCACTAGCAGACATCACATGGCCCTAATTTTTCAGCAAGGCACTTCTCTTGTTTGCTTGTGGTCGTTTGTAGCACATGCAATTTCTTGTAAGTTTAATCAAAATGGCACATTACGTCTGAGCAAATGTTAGCAATTGAGTAAAATCAGATCAAATCATTTTAAAACTTTCAGTCCATGCCTCCAAAAAGCTATGGAGGGTCCAGATCCTCTGTACGAAGCAAGGTATGTAATAAGCACAGACTGGAGGGTGACAGTGGAATGGTTCAGAGATAAATATGTTTGGTTAAATGGCCCAGTTAAAGTCTAGACCAGATTCAGTTACGAATCTATGAGACTACTAGAAAACTGCTGTTCACAGAAGGTCTGCCTATAATCTGACTGAGCTTGAACTATTTTTCAAGTAAGCATGCAGAGATTTACTTAAACAGACCCACAACAGTAATTGGAGTAAAAGGTGTTTTAAAAAGCGTCTTCTTCCTAATCTTTGAATGAGGCTGTGTCCAGACGTCAACATCAAGCAGAAATTAAAGTTTATTGTTGACCAGAGTAACAACATTAGTCTGTTTCTGCTCCAAAGCATACATCTCCATGTAGCTTCTTTTTCTTTTCACTTCCAAATAAAATGCATTAAGGGTTGTAGTTGTAAAAATATTAATAGGCGCAAGCTGCATGAGTAGGTTTGGGAGTGCTGGATAGTGCTTTTAATAGGCACTAACATAACATTCAGCCCCCACTAACGTGTCGGATATCAATCCTCTTATTTAAGACCAAACAGCAAAACAATAAAGCCGATTCCCTAAAGGTCAAACTGCTGGTTTAGCCGGAGACTTAGAGAATTACAGTAGTGAACACATTTCACTTGAAATATGTTGCAGCAAACATGGAGTTTGTTTGCTGTTCAAAGGTAAAACCAGCCCGCATATGTCAGCTCATCCTAAGTGTCCCACAGCATCGTTGTTGACATAATGAGAGGCAACGGTTCCTCCTGTTGGTACTCTCAACATGAAGCTCAGGCTGCCTCACGGTGCTGGTTTATTCATTAGCAGCCAGTCGCATCAGATCAGGCCTCTGTGTGTGTGTGTAGGTTTATTGGGGGTTCACATAAACACCATGAGATTTAATTCTCAATGCTCAAAGTTTTCCTCTGCTTATTATTTATGCTTTTTCTTATTGTATCTGTCCCTTTATTACATGATAAGTTTGTCTTTCTGTGTGTGGGTATAGATTAAAAGAATCCTCTCACAAGTTGCAAACATCAACCTCAAAATAAACCCCCTTACTCCCTCTTAACCCACATCTTTGAATGAGGGTTTGTCCAGACGTCAACATTGAGCAGAAATTAAAGTTTGTTTTAGTATTCCATGCCAACTGGTTGGACTAGAGTTCATGACTCGAGTCTGTTCGAGGAGGAAGCATGAAAGTGCTTTAAAACCTTGTAGATAGCTGCTTGACCTTAAAAAAACGCAGTTGATTTTGGACCTTGATTTTCAAATAAAAAGCTGAATTACTTTAAAAGATCTTCAGCCTAGTTCTTTTTTGCCTTGGCCAAAGTAAGATGCTTGATGTTCATATGTAGAGTCCGTCAATGCGTGTAGGCTCTTGATTCATTGACTTTAGTCTCAGAGCACGTCTTGTTAGGCTACCTCAAAATTTCCAATGGAATTTAATTCAAAATTAAAAGCTTGACATTTTTTATCATTTACCTGTAGTTTAGACCCTTACCTTTCCACTTGACATCACATACCTACATAGAGAAATGCATGTTGACCTTTTGCTTTGTTTGTTTCGTAAGGACGACCAACTTCTATTTAGGGGCTTACTCTAATCCAATTTGAACATTTCCTTCCCACCTGAAATTACTTCCATTTTTGCTTGTAATCTGTATGTCCTACTTAAGATAGCTGAACTTAATAATTAATGCTTGCCTTTCAAAAATCCAAACTAAAACAACCTCATAGCCGGTTTTACTTACCCTTTACTCGTTAACTGTCTGTTTTCAGTGAACTAAGTAAACTTATTCAAAATAGCTGTTATAATTGTTATTTTAGGTAAAGAAATATAACTCCCCACTGAAAATCTTGAGACTGGGAAATAATTTCCTAGGTTTGGTACCATTGTATTGATGCTTCATAACCTAACTAATAAGGTTCCTCCCTCTTGGCCAAAAAGTGCTAAAGATGAGGTAGGTTGTCACATAACCAGGTCTAAAGTTCTTGTTCTTGCTGAATATTGGGGGGAAAAAAAGCCATTCTTGATGTGATTATTTCAAATAAAGTCGGGTCAAGGTGACTTGATGAAAGGGAACAGTGGTGTGGGACTGACATCTGTTTTTGCAAACTTCCTATACCATCCACCCCTAAAAAGTTTCAGTGGAATTTAGGCTATGTTCACGTAGTAGGTCTTGACGCTCAAGTCAGATTTTATTCTGAAATTGTTATTTGTGTGTGTGGGTTGGTGTTGTTGTTCATACTACTAAGGAAATGCAAATGGCATTTCAGTTGTGTTTAAATGCTTTAGGGATTTCAAAATGACCCACATACTAAGAAGGACAACCTTACCAGACAACAGCACACTTGTTACGGAAGTAGCAATAGGGCGATTTTAAGCCTGTTTTAAGCAATGGGATCTGACCATATTGTAACAAGATCATAACAAGATGAAAGAGGCTAAAAAAACCAAAGCAAAACTCGGCACAGCTTGTTTCAGCCATTGTTTACTCCGGATTTACCAAGGGTTGCTTCTTTTGGTGTAGAATTATGACGCATGTTTGACATCAATGACATAAGAGTCCGATGCGACATGACACTCTGAGTTAGTACAACATGTGGAAGTAGCAAAATTAGGATATTTTTAATTTTTTTTTAGAAGTGGAAAAAGTCCTGATTGGACAGTTCACGTCGCTGTCAAAAACTCCAATATGGGTCGTAGTTACAAGGACTGATAGGTGTGGCCTATACAGACGGCTTCTTGTGGTTATTGGGTTTAGGTCAGAAACAGTAAGGATCCTAAGTTGGGTCGAGGATCTGCCTAGAGATCAGTTGAAACTCTTTGGGAACTACCAATTAAATTTATTTTCCAGTAATATTCATTATCTTTAAACAAAAACAGAGATAAACCATACTTGTTTTGCTTCTTTGAGACCGTTGCTGGGCAAAAGACAGGCAGAAAATTACATTTATCTTCCGGTTTTACGGCTGTGGTCTTAAATGTCGATCAGTTAGGGAACATCCTACCCAAGTCGAAGCTCAGAACAACTACGTGTGACTCTTTCCATCCCCTGATAAAGAGGCATAAACTAATCTAATCTGATAAGCTGTAACATTTTAACTTTGTCTGGTTTGTTTAAATGAAGCCTGTAACTTTAAGAGCTTCCACTATAAAAGAGATGTGATCTTAGTTCCTGGTACTGTGGTCAGCACACTTTTAGCTGCTGCCTCTACTGCACTGTGCAACTGCAGGCATCACGACAAGGTCCTGGGCGATTTTTTAAAAACTTTTCACTTTCCTGTTTGAGCGTCGCGGCGATGATACGGACGGCTCAGATGTTTGTGTGAGGAGTGAGGGGCAGCATGGATGGATGGGGGCTGTTATCTCTACAGCCACCAGTCCCAGGTGTCCAGCTGACTGCAGGAGGCCCAGCTGCTCGGTAAGGATGGATATTTAATACCTGCTCATACATGTGTGCCAAGCAGCGTTGAGGTGTGAGATCCAGCAGGTTACAATCCCCGATCCACCGCCTGTGTTTTCAGAATGTTGGCTGAACTTCATGTTATTTCACTTCCTATTACCCTTACAACAGAATAACAAAGAAGTGAAATAGCCTTTTTGCCTCCTCGTCTCGTCCTGTCTCTGATTATGCACGTAATTGTATTGCAATATATTCCGCGTGGGCTTCAGGGGCTGTGACCCTCCACCGTCCAGTGTCTGAGTCAGGCGAACTCTCCAGCCGCTCGTCTCGGCCTGAAAGCAAGAGGACAGAAATCAGAAGGAAAAGGCCGTCTGCAGGCCGTAAAAGTCCATGGTCGAATGATCGGTCGTTGTTCCTCTCTCCTAATCATCTAGTTTGATTTAATTTTATGGGTAAAGATGGAGATTCTGCTACAATGTTGATTCTAAAAGGTTTTTTTCTCAGTGTATGATGCACAGAGTGAAACAGTGCAGTGCCCTCCCTCCCTCCACCTGTTACTGCACACTGCTGGTCAGCTGGGTTAAAGATTTTCTTTGGCATAAATGTGGGACTGTCATGGAAGAGACACGTTCCTATTTTACCTCGGTTTAGGGGTTTGCGCACATACTTGCTCCTTGAGTGACGTCATTGTGCCATTTCATAGCTGAACCACAGTTCGAAATCTGGAAGCAATTATTTTATTTTTTACTTTTACTAAAATACACAGATTCGCAAACGCGATCTAGAACAACAATGGGCTTTGAACTGTTTTGGTGAAATCTGCTTGAGAAATCAGTTTATTTACTTAGATATTTTCTTCTTCACCTCCAGTGTTTTAAAGTGTGTACTGCTTGTTTACTATTCACAGACCTAAATGTCACTTTACTTTTATTGTTGCAGCAAAGGTTTGAATAGATATTGTTGTTCCGTTTTCACATAAAGGAAACCAAAGGATGTTGTTACACAAATTTCTGTGCAACTGTGGTAATTTTGTTTAAGAATAGCACATCATAGTAGCTACACCTGGTCTGCCGCTTCAAACCTCCAGTCGGTCGTGGCAGATGGCTGCTTGTACCGAGCCTGGTTCTGCTGGAGGTTTCTTCCTGTTAAAGGGGAGTTTTTCCTCTCCACTGTCGCTACATGCATGCTCAGTATGAGGGATTGCTGTATAGTCAACGACAACACGAGCCATTGTTTTGGTCTGCTGATTCCAGAGGAGTGAATGCTGCAGGTCAATGACTCGATGCAATCTGCTGGGGTTCCTTAGATTGGAAACTTTTTCAAACTGATTTGTTTCTGATGTATCTTTTATTTTAATTGATTTTCTTGTAAAGAAAATGAGACGACATGTGTTGTAAATTGGCGCTAGATAAATAAACATGTAGTTCCTTGAGCCCCTCCTCTTTTTGCATTCTTCATATGGGATGGACATAAGATTCTTGATTCCCATCGAACATGGGCCAAAGATGCTTAAAAGTTGTTTTTGTGTGTGTGTAATATTAAGTGAAAACTCTTCATTCCCCCCCCTGTCTTGAATGCAAGCGGACTTTATC
>JAVLVB010000270.1:20582-69204 GCA_032876305.1 Orestias chungarensis
GTGTGTGTGTGTGTGTGTGTGTGTGTGTGTGTGTGTGTGTGTGCGCACGACGCTTAGCTTTCTATCTGGCAAACAGAAGAACAGGAAGGAGCGAGGTGGGGCGCCATCTCTGCCGTTTCTTTCTTCCTCTTCTATATCGCAATCCCTCGCTCCACACTTAGCCTGGTTTTTCTGATTCATGGCAAGAAGGACACCCTGAGTTTTTAAGAGGCCGGAGTAGGACTCTAGCTTTGCCACCATCAGCGCTACTTATTGCGTGATTGAGGTCGGCGTTAGACCAACCATGGCCAGCGAGGCCTTATTGGAGGAGCTCGCCGGGGATCAGCTGACTGACCTCACGGTACCGACTGACCGGGGCGGAGCAGAGTCTTTGGTAGGCGACTCCTGCCAGAGCAGGGCCTCGACGCCGCCACCTGCTCTTTTCTGTCAGCTTCCTTGTGCGCTTCCTGTCAAAACATCTGCTCTCTCGCTGCTGATCGATTGTGATGTTTCGTGCCTGTGCGCAGGACCGGTTGTCTCCCAGCTCCCTCCAGACCTTTTTTGTTGGAGAACACCAGGGATTCAGTTGCATTGTGCGGAGCCGAAGTGCGTCAGAGCAACGAAAACTCTCCCTTCCTGTCGTTTGTGGTGCGCTGCGGGCTTCGCTTTCTCTGCTAGCATGAGCCGCCTGCCTTTTCATGCTGAGCTGGGTTTTTTTTTGGTCCGCCTCATCAGGACTTATGTGTGCCAGAGTTACATGTTAGAAAAGTAGAGATGCACTGATCAGAGTTTTGACTCGTTGATACCAAACGTTGCTGTGTGTAGTTTTTCATGAAGAGCCATATGAAAATTTAAGAAACACCTTCATGGCGTCAGCTTAATATTAACTTTAACAATAGATAAATAACAGGAAGGAAAAAAATGGACAGAACAATGTCTGCAAAATGTATTTTCATCCGTTTATACTCAAAGCTGTCACATTTACACCTACAGGCAAATTGCATCAGAGGCACATGATTGGAACATTTTGTCGACATTTTTAAACAGTGTTTGACGTTTAGCTCGATGCTGCCGGCTGTAGATGTGAAGGCGACTCTTCAGAAAGGAGCTACTTTGCAGCAGGTTTTTGAATCTCCCTGGAGATTTAAAGAGGTGTCAGAAGAATGTGAAATGAACCATTTGATAGTGGTCAAAACGGTCAATATATGGAAGAACAGGAGTCGTTAAAGCAGACCCCAAGGTGCTGGAAGTCTCCAATCGCCCTGAAAGGTCGTGCGTCTCGCATTGAAGGTCAACGTTCATGTAAGGTGTGACCTTTGGGTTAGAAGATTTCACAAGATGGCTCAAATTGTATAGCATGGTGGTGGAAAATTATATAATTGTATTATATAATCTAGCTATGAAAACCAAATAGATGGTTGTAGATTGCTCATTATCTGTTAGCTATTTCAGGTTTAATTTAATAAGAATCGTCTGTTTCATGAAGTAATATTTGGCATCTAATTTCTAAAAAGATCTTCTTTTCCTTTTTTTAATAGGAAGAATTGATTCATAGATTTTCGGTTCAAATTTCTTTCAGCTGTAAAATCTTAAAAGCATCACATTAAAGAAGCGATTGTTAAAAAAAAAGTCTCTAGGTTTTACAAGGGTAACCAATAGAACGTAAGTCACCGTGAATCGTGAGATCTTTTAAGGTAGGAAAAGATTCCAGTTCTGTAACAATATTAACTATAAATGACATTTGCTGTGATCTGGCAGTTTAAATGAAACAATATACAGTATTTAAGTTTACCTCCACTGCCAATATTATTGTACTCCTGTTCTTAAGTACACAGATCCTCACTTTGACCTTAAGCTTTCTAAAAATCTGACGCAATATCAAATGAGTTCCTAACAGACAGAGGCTGAAGTCTTCCTTTCTGTCTGTCTTGCAGAAAAACGTATTTGGCCTTTCCTATAGCTTCATTAATAAACATAAGCAAAATTTGAATCTCCTACATTCAGTAGCGAGAGAAAGCTCTTGCTGGGACGACGAAAGCACTGAGAAAGGTTTTCCTCTAAGTACCACTTGGGGAAAACAACATATCTGCAGCAATATCCCTTCTGAAAACCTCTCTCTGCTCCCAGCATGTGAAACACGCTTCGCTGCGTGTCACCGAGTTGTGCATTAAAGCTGCAGATAGAAATCCTGTGAGCTCTTCGTGGTTGATGCTAGCCTCTCGGGGTGCTGTTGCGGAGTGCATCGTGCAAGCAGATGGATTATGGGGGGCGTCGGCGGGACAATGTCCGAACATTTGAACGGGTGTTTGAGACAGATCTGGTGCAGCATGTGTGCTACAACAGCAGCAAATTAAAACTCGCTGTGGTTGTTGTGTGTTTTTCTTTTAAAGGTGACAGTGGCTAAATGTGAAAACATATCAAATATCAGGCAAACATTTCACTCAGTTGGCATTTATACAAAGGACTTAAATAATGCTGAATTAGATGACCACAACGAACAGACGACAAACAAGCTTTACACTAAACCCCATTATGCATTATGCTCATGAACAATTCAACACTAGTAAATTGTTAACGCTCTGCACACTTGCACATCAATGTAACTGCCGTACACAGTTTTTTAAATTTGAATTACGTTTTTGATACATTTTTCTTCTCTTTCTTGCACAAGTTAATTGCACGTGCTAGAAAGTTTAAATGTTACGGTTAAGAATGCTCGCAAACGACCCGTGGGGAATAAAATTTTCTGGATTGTTTTTTCTTCGAGCACCGAAAGCATCCGCGTAACCCAGCGCACGTGGCCGATGAAGCCCGATTCTTGATCTGGTTGTGGAAGCAGCTGCGTCTCAACCTTCACGCCATGCTGGCCCAAATTGACGGGTTAAAAACGTTGCTAGGCTGAGCTGCTTTTTCCAAATTAAACACACTTGAATACATTTGTTTGGTTTTGTTTTTTTAAATGGGGGAAAAATAGGCATGGAGTATTTGATCTCGGTGTTTAATTCTGTTTATTTTAACCAAATATCGAAGAAATATCACCTCAGAGGTCACATCACTATGTTTGTGACGCACATTAACCTCTGGTCTTGCACTTTGGGACAGTTACATTATTTACGGCGTAGTTCCTTTAGTTTCCACTGCAAGGCTGCGCGTGAGCTTTTTAACTCGGAAATTTTAACAAACTATACCTTCATCCCGTGAGCGACTGAAAAGTGTAGACGCCTTGTTTCAGCCAGCTGATGGGCAGGGTGCACTGAACTAGTGGGACAGTGAGAGAGCTGTGCTCCCATAAAGCAGAAACGCGTAATAAAGTTTGTCTTGAGAAGCGCGGTCAGTGTGCCGCAAACATGATTGCAGCCACTAAAAAACAGGAAAGGTTTGTTTTAATCTTGGTTCCTTGGACACAGTTGGACTCTTATTTTGAAATAAGGAAGGAAGTGGTTTCTGTGGCGGCAGAGTTAGGCACAGCCTGGCTGCAGATCTTGAGAACATGTTAGACTTGACCAGGAACAGTTCCAGTTTAGTTTAGAGAGACATCAAGAAGAAAAAAACAAATCTGGTCTCAGGATTACTTTTTATTCCTTGTATGTCATTTTCAAACATATTTGCTTCCTATGTGATCCAGGTAGAAGCGGTCGAGGGATCCTAATTGATTCCGCCCAGTACTAATGCTGCTCTAATCTGCTGTAATCTTGCTTGGACTGATCAGCGGGAGAGCCGGTGTGAGCACTCAGCTCTTTCATGCACTTAAATGGAACCTCGGCTTTTATTATGGCCCGAAGTCTCGGCTTTGTAGGTCACACAGGAGGAAGATGATTCAATCGCAGGGTGTCTGTTTTCCCCTATCTTTCATCTCAGTGTTTTAGTTTATCAGAAGCTTGCATGGTTACCATCCGTTCTGACTCACCCTCACATCGTTGGCCGTCGCCTGAAGATGTCTTCTATCCTTTGTTCGTCCTCAACATATGCACACAATTGCCTTGTCGTTCCCCAGACCGACCAAGATGGCCTGTCGGTGCTCCAGCAGCTCGGCCTGGACCAGAACTCGGACTTCTCGGACAGCGGCGTGCAGCAGCGCCTGGACGAGCACCGCGAGAGGATCCGCAGGGAGATCCGCAAGGAGCTGAAGATCAAGGAGGGCGCGGAGAATCTGCGCAGGGCCATCACGGACAAGAGGAAAGGCCAGCAGGTGGACTCGCAGCTCCGCAGCTCCAAGCGAAGGCTGGAGACGCTGCAGGCTCAGCTGCAGGAGCTGGATGCCCACATTGTCGTCAAGGGCCGAGATGACAACAAAGGTAAATGTGACACAACCTCATCGAATCGCCTCATCATTCCGCCCTGAAACGATTTTCCTAATGCTGCACAAAAACTTCCTACTAAACTCATTCACTTTCTAACATGAGGATTTACCATTTCCTGCACTTATCAACTGGATTTTCCCCCCGAATTGGTAATTCCCGATGGGAAGGTCTGAGAATTTCATATTTTACCGCTATTTTAACCAATCAGCTCAAAGATGAACCGTTTGGAATCACATTGTGTTCACAAACTCGGGTTTCTGTTTGAAGTGCCTTTAGAAAATCTGATTTATGATATCAGATCTGTTGTCCACAACGGTTAAAGCTGGGATAAGTCACTCAGAGCTTGTGAACTGATTTATTGATTCATATAAAAATATTATTTCTAAAATAATCTTTTCTTAAACAAAAAGGCTAAAGGAATCTGGAGTTTTAATTATGAGAGACGTCATAATAACCTCTGCTGGTCATCCCTGGTTCTGACGTACAAGAGTGGATTTAGCACAAAAGTTCTCAAATGACTTGAGGAAGAAAGGTACTATGGTAGCAGTCAGTCCTGCCATGTATCAACTGGCCCTCTGACTGAAGACTGCTGCCCACATATCAAACATGAGTTTTCTTAGGTAAAGTTCCTCGATAGCGAGGGCTGCTTAACCTCCTTTTTGTTTTTGCCTCATTCACTCTATAACCCTGTCTTGCCGTACGGTTAGAAAGCCGTTTGAAACGGCGTTAAGCGATATCATTTTTGTCCATTTATATCGATTTGAAGAGATGGTTTTAACTTCATTGTTTTTGCTCAGCTCAGTTTCAACTCCTTCCAGGTTTGAGGTGGTGCAGTAGTTCAATTTTTATCAGAGTTTCTGAGCTACCTCATAATCATAGAAGCAAGATCAAATCTGTGTTACAATGTAGTTTTCACTGGGCGTCTAGTTATTATTTTAGTAATTATTTTAGTAATTTAGTCAACTCTTCTTCCAGATAGCAACAAGTCACCCGACTCAGCCAGTAGGACGTCGGCCAATCAGCACCGCATTGCAGCTTTGGAGCGGCAGCTCAACATTGAGCTGAAGGTCAAGCAGGGAGCAGAGAACATGATACCAATATATGCAAGTGGTGGTACAAAGGTAAACTGCTGCCGTAACCGTCTGTCTCGAGGAAAAATGTTTTTCCTGCATAGGGACTCGTGGAACATAGACTTTCAGTCACGCTCACATGTTTTAAATTTTAATGTGAAACAACAATGACCTACGGTAACACAAAAAGCTGTTTTTGAATGGCCCAGGGGCAAAAATAGAATCCACTGAGGAGATCCTAGGACCAGAATCACTTTAGATCCACATGAACACAAAGACCTATTTCATAATAGCATTAAAAAAGAAACCTCCACAGAAGGAGCATCCTGTTATATCTGGGGGGAAACTTACGTAGCCCAACACGGTGATCCTAGTTAGGTGAACCTTGCAACTCAAGGTCTTAGACAGCTCACTCTAATTTGATAAAAACAAATTAAAAAATCAATGAATAAAGCCATTAAATAACAAAAAACAACTGCTTTACAATTAAAGACATTTAATTTCATATTAAAAAGCATTGTAAAGCGACATTGAGGCTGCCGATTGGTCAGTAATATGGAGACATGGACATGGCCAGCCGCCCCTGCAGAGAACCCAGGAACCATAGCGATGACCAATATATACACATCTAACAATAAAACACTACAGCAAAACTGAAAAATACAAATTCAGTTGGTACAAAGTCTAGTTTGTTGCATGCAGTTGTGCAATCAGGCATTAATTAAATCATCCAATCCGCTCTGGTGTGTTTGTTTTGTTTTTGTGCAGGACAAGAAGCTCCTCCAGACGGCTCAACAGATGCTGCAGGACAGCAAAACCAAGATCGACATCATCCGGATGCAGATCCGAAAGGCCATGCAGGCGACCGAGCAGTCCGACGAGAACCAAAGTACGCGCCTTTGTTTCATTTTCCTTCCGTCCTTTTAGGCTTTATCCCCTCTTTCATCCCACCCGTCACCCTCTGGAGTCGGTGGCGCTGCATATTTCATGACCCGAGTGGTGATCAATCAGTTCCTGCATCAGATCTTCACACTGTAGAGCCTTGCACTGAAAAACACACACACACACACACACACACACACACACACACACACGTATTCACCCCTGTCCATTACAGCCCTCTCAGGTTAGAGCCTTATTGATGTTCCCCCATCACCTGGATGTTGCCCAACAACTAAAAGCTATACGTCATTTGTGCGAGGTTAGAAAGGGGGGGAGGGCGGCCAGGAAGGGAGACTTACTCACAGATGGCAGCAGAGAGCTGAAGGGAGGGAAGGATGGATGAAACAAACATTCAGAGGGTTATCGTGAATTTTCTGCATCTCAACGTTTAGCTTCTTACCATCTAAAGACAGAACTAAAGGTAATGTCCATGTATGATATGGTATGAAATGATCTAACATCTTGAGTTGCATTTCTGAAATAAGTTTCTTGCAGATGACCCGTTGCAGCCGGCCGCTTTACAAGAAATGTGTCTCCAGCTGGGAGATCTGCGAGGCGAGACAATAATAGAGGGTTATTAAAGCGCCAGTCGGTGAACACAGAGTCCGCTGAGCCGGTTTGTTGATGCAGCGTAAACTTAGAGCAGTTCGAAACAAAACAGGAAGCGATGACCTGCCGATCCCAGTAGTACTAAAAATCTTATCCAGTTTCTCTTTGAACAAAAACTACAATTAAAAATGACTAAAATAGGCGAGGAATGAGTCGTTTGCGAATGTGGAGTCGCTGTGCTCACAGTTTGGTTAGCATTGCCTACCTGGCAGAAGAAAGTATATCCTTACATTTTCGAGGTTGGCAACATTTTCCTGCATGTTCCTCAACAGATACAGTAGAAATTGAACTTTAAACACTCACCACAACCCAGTTTGTCCAATAGTCGCAGGACAAGCATCCGCAGCGAGGAGGAGCATCCACTGATCTGAAAAGATCCGACTTTTTTGACTTTCCAATGACTTTCGGTCATTAAGGCCGATTCCGTTCATTGACATTTATATTCATACATGTATTACAGTTAGTACAAAAGTTCTCCTAGGATACATTATTCAATAAAATACTATGTTCTAAGCAGGGATGCACTGATGTTAAGATTATATTATATATTTCACCTTTAAACCCAAATACCTGGACAAAAAACATCAAATCAATTTATAAAATTGAAATCTTTTCTAGATTTCCATGCCGCTCGGTTCCTTCCTC
This sequence comes from Orestias chungarensis, assembly GCA_032876305.1. Lineage (NCBI taxonomy): Eukaryota > Metazoa > Chordata > Actinopteri > Cyprinodontiformes > Cyprinodontidae > Orestias > Orestias chungarensis. The sequence goes on from JAVLVB010000270.1 coordinate 28,129, forward strand.
TGCTGACATCGTGTCAGTGTTGGATGTCGACCATGTGCTCTGGGCTGAATCCAACCTCTGCCTCGCAGGTAAGCCGGACCTGTGTGGGATGGAGCTGCGCGTGGAGGAACTCTGGCACCACTACCGCGTGGAGCACGCCATGGCCGAGGGAGCCAAGAACATGCTGAGGCTGCTGGGCGCGGGAAAGATCCAGGATAAGAAGGCCATTGCCGAGGTCAGGAGACTTCTTTGATTGGGAAATTCAGTTGGGTTTAGTTACAACAACTCATCAGATTTCACAAGGGAAACGGATCCAAAATTACCACTTGGTAAAACATTCTCTACATAAGGAACCTCATAGGTTCTATTGAATTATCAGTTTATGTCGAATCTTATCTGTTTATGAAAGAAGACTCATGACCCTTCGGCTTTTTCCTATCCTGTCAGGTTAAACCAAAGGATTTTACTGTGATTTTATGCGAGCGACCAACAGCAAAGCGGCACAGATGACACGTCGTCACGTTCTCTCAGCCTCTCCGCTGAGTTAGGCCTAGAAATCTTGTGGATCGTCTTTGACTGAGAGCATCGTTCCAAGCAGCTCGCAAAGAACCACTTTTACCGTCTCGGGATTATGTAGGACACTAAACCTTGAGGCAGACACCCTGTCTACTTTCTAATCTAGGCTTAAAACCTTCCTGTTTGATAAAGTTTATAGTTAGGAAGGGGTAGAGAAGAGAGCCTAATCCGGTTGGGGGAGGAACTCAGTCTTGACAGACGGTTCTCCTTTGCTTTACCTTTATATGTTTCACTCTACAGGGTTATTTAAATTATTATAGTTATGCTGCTAAAGGCTTAGACTGCTGGAGGACAATCTGACCACTTCTCTCTCTGCTACTTTCTTCCTTTGTCCAATCTACTTAGTAACCGTTATTTCAACCTTGTTAACCTTTTTGTTTTTTCTTAGTGTTCTTCTCTCCATAGTAGCCACACCTGGTCTGGCGTTCTGTTAGCTGAGCCCCCCAGTCGGCCGTGGCAGATGGAGACCAGGAAAATCAGTGATTTTCAGTCGAAATATCAATTTATACACACAAAAAAAACAACAACCATGTTTCAAAATTACAAGTGAGACCCAGATTGGAGCAGCAAATACTTACAGTCATGATTCCATTTGATGAATGCTGAACGAAAAGGTCCAGGACTCCATCGTTGTTGAAGTGACCCAAAGCTGGCTCACTGTGAGGAAAAACACAGTGTGACCAACTCGTACAGTTCTCTGTATTCTAAACTGCTCAGTTGTTCTATTCAGTTTAGATACAGAGATGTGGTACCTATGAATTGGAGCTGAGCTGAAAGTCCACTCCTTGTGCAAGTCTCGCTGTCTGAGCACGGACTGCGTCCTGGCTCCATAAACCATCACCCAGTCGCTTCTGGTCGAGTTGAGGTTGGAAACGGTGTCCAGACTGTTGCGGTTGTTTCCAAAACCAGCCAAAAGAGGGAGCAGGAACTCCACACGCTCCGATCCTCTTTAAAAAGGGCACGACAAAAGGGACATCTCTTCTGTCACTTCAACAACAAATACACGACTCCTTGAATGCTCGGAAATCAAAATGCTTGTACTGAGCCAGGTTCTGCTGAAGGTTTCTTCCTGTTAAAGGGAAGTTGTTCCTCTCCACTGTCGCTACATGCATGCTAAGTATGAGGGATTGCTGTAAAGTCAACGACAACACAAGACATTGTTTCAGTCTGCTGATTCCAAATGACCGAATGCTGCAAGTCAATGACTCGATACAATCTGGTGGGTTTCCTTAGATTGGAAACTTTTTAAAATTGATTTATTAATGATATATCTATGATTTTAATTTATTTTCTTGTAAAGTGCCTTCAGACGACATCTGTTGTAAATTGGCGCTTTATAAATAAACTGATTCTTGATTCAGTTTTAATTTTAAAATCCTGGTCATGACTTTTTAGAGCCCCTCCTCCATCAGAGACCTGTTGTGTTTGTATGCAGAGGAGCTTGATTTTATTAATTTTTTCTCCACAAACTATTGAAAAAGCTACAATCTTAATTATTATTATACTTTCGCTGATCAATCTCTCTCTGCAGGCCCAGTGCGGTCTGAGTGAGTCGTCCCAGCGTCTGGACCTCCTCCGTTGTTCCCTGGAGCAGCGGCTGCAGGAGCTCCCGGAGGATCACCCCAAGGTCTGCCTCATCAAGGAGGAGCTGGTGCTGGCCTCCTCCTCAGCGTTCAGCTCGCAGCAGAGCATGCCGTACGTCCACAACCAGTACAGCACGCTAAGCAAACCGTATCCGCTCACAGGTAGGCCCATCAACTCAAGGGAAACAGGTGCAGTCCGGGGCGGTCGCCTTTATCTTCTGCGCCGTCTGCCTCTTTTGCCAGGCACTCTTCAGGTTCATCTGCTGGGCTGTATGGGGCTGCTGGACATGGTTCCAGGCCGGAGCAAGGGGAGCCAGGTGGTCCTTCCTTCTTTCTCTCAGGCCGACGGACGCTCATCGTTCAAACTGATCAGCCTCTACAGCCGCAGCACCAGCAGCATGAGCCTCAAGATCCCCAGCAAGACCGACGAGCTCTCCAGTAAGGACCCAAGCTCTAATAGGCTGTTATTTTATATGAGCCTAGGAAGGTGTGGCAGAAACTGTGCTTACACCCAACAAATAAAAGTAACTTGAGTTTTCATCTTGTAGAAAAGTAGAAAATAAAGTAAGAATGGGATCCGGTTTTAGAAGTGGTCCTAAAGGAACAGACTGTAGACCAATTACTTCAATCAATCAGTCAAAAATTCTTTATTTATACCAAAGGGAAGTTAAATCCTAAACACATTCAGGGCTTTGTCCTCTGTTTAAACGTTCTGGTATTTTAAAGATGTCACCCAAAGATGTCTCTTTGGGTAAGTATCTGGCCCTGACCATTCCTGAACCTCTGACATGTTTAACAGGAGGGATGCTTTGCAATTATGAATACACATACATCATTAAATCAATATCCTACTGACACAACAACATAGAGGGGCTAAAACATGAAGAGACTTGTACACAAGCAAGGCTGTTTTAAAGTCTATTCTTTGAGTGACGGGAAGCCAGTGCAGAGACTAGCACTGGACTGATGTGGTCATATTCCTGGTTTTGGTCAGAACTCGAGCAGCAGCATTCTGGATGTTCTGAAGCTGTCCCGTTTAGAAAGCCCAGTGAGCAGGGCGTTACAGTAGTCTAACCCGCTAGAGATAAAAGCATGGATAGGTCTTTCTAGGTCTGGTTTAGAGACTATTCGTCTAATTCTGGCAATGTTTTTAAGATGGTAAAAGGCTGCTGATGTTACTGATTTAATGTGGCTGTTGAAGTTCAGGTCAGAATCCAGTTTTACCCCAAGATTTTTGACCTGATGTTTAGGTTCCAGAGAGAGCGTCAGAAGGTAACTGATGACACTTTCTCTTCGTTCCTGTGGGCCACAGACAATGATTTCAGTTTTGTCTGAGTTTAACTGGAGGAAGTTGTTTTGCATCCACAGACTGATCTGCTCAATACAGTGACACAATAAATCAACAGGCCCATGTTATCCTGCTTTCAGTGACACGCAGATCTGAGTGTCATCAGCATAGTTGTGGTAGGACACATCATGGCTGCGTATTAGCTGGCCCAGTAGAAGCATGTACAGATTGAAAAAAAGGGGTCCTTGGATCGACCCCTGGAGAACCCCACAGGTCACACCCATTCGGTCGGAAACGCAGTTGCCAATTTGAACAAAGTCCTAATAAGTTTACGTTTGTCATGTTCAGCCTTAGCACAGTGTCTAAAACTAATTGGGGATTTAGTCACATTATATTTGTTCGACTGGGAAACAGAAAATTATTATTACCAATTTTTAAAAATCTTTTCTTTTTTTTCCTTTTTTTTAAATGTGCCTTTACGCTTTACGGTTTTATCCAGATACAGCAAAAACATGGCTGCCGGTAATTTTTTGATACCCATAACTTATTTATATTAGCTTTTTGTCTGCCCCCTATTCAATAAAATCAAACGTGGTTTTACTAATTCGTGCAGTAAAAATTTATGCTGCTACAATAATTTATTTTTTAAATCTTTCTTTGAGGTATTATTAAATAACATGGAAACTAATAACATGTCAAATAGCTTCACAGAATCCTGTTAATGGCTGTAATACGGCCAAAAGTCAAGATGGACACATTTGTTTTCTGTCAGATTAATCGAAATGTTGTTTTTGGTGGGTTGGTTTGCAGCGGATGTGAGCGCAGTGCTGAAGCTGGAGAACACAGTAGTGGGACAGACTCCGTGGAGGACGGTGGGGGAGCAGGCGTGGGACCACACCTTCACCGTAGAGCTGGAGAGAGTGAGACTTTCCAACACTTTGCTCTGCTATTTACAGTCCTGTTGCAATTCAGTAATTAAAGGTTAAAGGCGTCGCTATCCTTTAGTCTCGGGAGATGGAGATCGCCGTGTACTGGAGAGACTATCGCTCCTTGTGCGCCCTGAAGTACCTAAAGCTGGAAGAGTTCCTGGACAACCGGAGACACCAGGTCCAGCTGGAGCTGGAGCCGCAGGGACTTCTCCTGGCCGAGGTGGGATTCAGCTCAGCAACAAATAATCAGATACTATAGGTCAAGCCTGCTTTATAACGCAAATGTGTTTGTTTCAGGTGACCTTCTTCAACCCGGTCATAGAGCGGGGCAAGCGACTGCAGAGGCAGAAGAAGGTCTTCTCTAAACAACACGGTCGGTTCACGTGTGCGCTTCCAAACTGTGCTCAAACACTTACACTCATGAACACTGAAACGTTCCACCGAGGAACTGGGGAGAAAACTTCCAGAAACAACAACTTGATTTTTAGTGGGGGGGTTTTTGTGCTCCACCAGCTGAAGGAGGAATCATTATCCTAAGAGTGTGGCAACACTCCAGACCTGTCTTTAACCTTGAAACCACAGCATCTATACATCCATCCGTAGAGATCCTCAGGTGTCCTCCTGTTGCTACCTCACTACCACAATCTTTCAGCTCACCCAAGATAACAGAACTCCTCCTCTTACGTCTAAGACTGACTTCAGCCACTTGCATCCGGGATCTTGGTCTTTCGTTTCATATTTCATGACCATAACTGAAGTCAGTAAATTGAGAGCTTTGCTACAATGTCCATTCAGAACCATCATTTAGACATATTTAATATTCCTACACAAAAAAAAAAACTGTAGATCAGGCACAATGTCAAAATCTTTAACTGGATTTAACAGGTTTTCAGTTTTACTATTACAATGGTATATTTAACCTTTATTAGATATGGATTTGTTTTAGTGTACTAGCAAATTGAGACACCCCACTTTTTACTCTAAAGTGTCTTTTAACATTCAAGCTCTACAGGCGGTTCTCAAGATGATCAGAAACGACAACATTTCATTAGTTTAGCATGACACGGAACAATGGACGATCTCAAGAGGAGGCAGCGTCTTCGCTTGCTTGCACGGCCTCGGTCACATGTCTCCTGGACGGGTGTACTGGAACTCCAGGGATCAATAAAGAATAGTCTAATGTTATCTAATCTGACAACAGAAGCCAAGGTCTGTGACAGAAGTATTGTAAAATTGTTATCACGGTGAAAATGATGTATGACAAATACACATTATTGGCCTGGAGTAAAGTTTGTTCGGTTGTTAAATGACTGAATAAACACAAATCCAGCGGGTCAAGACGTTAAAACCAGCCTTCACTGTTTACTTTTATCTTTTGTATTTTTATGCGCTTATCACCTAAAACGTTTAGACTTCCAGTAATCACAGAAATAATCTAAATTAAATCAAAATCATCGCTTAATTTTGCCTAAACCTCTACCAAACATCTAGACACAGTTTTAGTCTATTTTTATGGAAAATTGTTCTCTGGAAATGTCATTTGAATGTCCTTCCCGACATCAAAGTGTCTCCATAATTATAAGGAAGCTTTTATTTATGCCCAAAAAAAGATTTGACCAACAACAGACATTAAAATTAATATGTCTCAACATGTTAGGAAAAGTACTCAAATTTACGACGAGAGATTTTTCAAAAGGTTTTATGGACGGATTCTATGAAAAACTGTTTCATTCAAAATTAAATAAATACATATTTCATAAAATAAATGTATATCCCCATGAAATAAAATAAAATTAATATTCTAAGAAGATTTTTTATTTATTAAAGTTTTTCCACAATATTTATTAAATGAAAAAGGGTGTTTTGAAATAAAAGCCACTGAAATAGTAAAGCGTCATTAAAAAATAAAAGGTCACAAAATAAAAGAAATCTTCCATTATGAAATAAATAAATGAAATCCTTCATTGTGAATATTGTGGAATAAGTAAAATAATAAAAAAAAAAATCTTCTTTAAATATTTATTTTATTTTATTTCATGGGGATAGTAATTTATTTCATGAAATATTTATTTATTTAATTTTGAATGAAATGGCTTTCCATAGGATTCTCAATAGACCAAATAAAAAAACGTAACAATTTTTTCATTTTTCTTTTTATTTGTTGGTGCCTTTCAAGACACCCAAGGACACTTTACAATTATAACTGAAGGGTGTGGTTCTGGTATGTGTTTGAAATGAGAATTACCACTAAAGCTGGTTTTTGTCTTTCAAAAAGACAATGACTTTCATGTCGAACAATAATTCATGACATTCGTCTGCTCTTCATGCTTTTCTATGTAATGTCTCCCCATTAAAGGACATGGCTGCTTTCCTCGCCTGACCTTAAGTCAGTTGAACATTTCCTACATGCAAGATTTCAGAAGGAAAACAGTGACTGGGAGCCTTTTGTTGCTGATTGTCAATGGTTATAAAAACTAACAGACTCCACAAATAAAAGGCTGATCAGTGTTGCTGAAAAGACGTGCGGATGTATTGATAAGATCAGAAGTGTTTTTTAGAAAGTTTGAGTTTCCTAATTCTCACTTGAATCGATCACAAATAAAAATGTTGGATTATAAAATGTGGATTTAAATTTCTATTTTTTATTTTGTCATAATTGTGCACTATAATAGTTGCATAATAGACATTTTCCTAAAAAATTACCTTTACTTTCTTTAACAAAATGTTTAATGTTAAATAAAATAGTTCATTACATTTTGCTACCAATTTATTAGTAATAAAACTATTTAGTTTCATTGATTAGATATAGCCGTTTTTAGCATGTAAGTTTGGGACAATAAAAAATTTACATGACATACAGACGCAAATCAGTACAATCTAGTGTCTTCATAAAGCGTGAGGAAAGTTTACATTCTTGTGATTATGCACAAGTTTATGCACTCTGTAGTTCTAAATCTGTCCAATCGTGTGTAGAGCAGGGTAGCTGCTCGGCTAGAGTTAAAGGTTTTAAAATCCAGGACTGAGTAAAGCTCCGGCTCATAAAATGTCCTTTTTTTTTTTTTTTTTATTCTTTTTCTCCGAAGGTTTAAAAACATTTCAAAAAGTAGGGGGTGGAAGCAGATGGAAACACATCAGGTCAACTCAAGGGGACGAGCACGTCGTATGCTGATGATGATCTCCTGTTTTTGACACGTGGCTCGTTGTGTGTTGGGTCTCAGGCAAAGCTTTCCTGCGCGCCCGTCAGATGAACGTCGACATCGCCACTTGGGTCCGCCTGCTGAGAAACGCCATCCCCAGCGGAGGCAACACTCCCGCATACACACCCAGCTTCTCCAGCAACACCATCACACACGCCACCGGGTATGGAAACGTCCATCTGACTTTTAAGGAGAAAATCAAAACGGATAACGACGTAACCTTTTGCAAAATCAATTGTGACTGAACCCGAACCTGCAAACTTAATAGTGGTAATATTTTTTGACCAATCCGTGTCGCCTTCCTTGTTCCTTTTTTGTTTTTTTACAGGGAAATCTCAGTGGAGAAGTTGCACCTGGACAGCGATTCCACTCCGAGAGCCGAGACACGGAAAGACGTGGCGGACGCCCCTTCATGCTTGGTGAGCTCGACGAATGAAGGATGATCTTAACGGATGTGTTTTTCACACCCAATTAGCCTCCTCGGTTCTGGAGACAGAGCTCCAGGCATGGAGCTTCAGGGAAAACTAAGTACCGGGAGCAAGACTTAATCTAATTGGTTTTATTTAATCAGAACTCCATGTTTAGAGAAGCGCAAAGAGATAAACGCAGGTAGGAAAAGAGTTTATCCTTTAGATGCATGTGTGACAAGACCCTGTTCTCTTCTATAAGTGGGCTAGGAATGACCAGTATTAGAATCAATGTGTTTTTTGTGATTTGTGTTGGCTAATAGTGTAAAATCTGTCGATACAAAAGAATTTCAAGTTTAAAATTATTTAAAATTTTAAAAATTGGAAGAGGGAATTGCACTACAGGTATAGACTGATAGGAGTGTCTACTTTGAAGATCTGTATGTGTTTAAGAGCCTCCGTCATCCAACATGCGTGGGAACATTTCAGCAGTAGCCTATACCTTGCAACCATGACACATTAGATGAGAAAAAACAAAAGTTTAAAAAAATGTTGTTTTAATTAACGTGTAAATCACAAACATCAATATGTAATATGGCAACACAGTCCCGCAACGGCGAAGAACCACACATGCAAGCACACACACATGTTCCCACATGAGGTATATGCTACAAAAATAACCCCTGCATAATACAGACGTTTTAAAATGTTCACGTTAGGGGCAAAAAATGAAGTGGCATGACATCAAAACGACATAGTATGATAGGCTTTTGGTAAAAACAGCGTCAATTTGACCAGCTAACCTGAACCGTCATGTGAGCTCCACACTATAAGATTTGTGCTTAACAAGTGGGTTAATTTTAAGTTGGTACATTCGGTTTTTTGTGTTTATTTTCTGTGATTTTAATATTTGTTTTTAAAAATGTACCATTAAGTCTTGTAGCAAGTGTTGTTTGTCTATTATTAACATAAGCTCAGAGCTATACACTCGGTAGCATTGGCATTATTCTTTATCATGTGATTAATGAGCTTTCGATATAATTTTTTCTGAATATCTGAGCACTCTTTCTTTTCTTTTTTTTTAATACCTAAAGTTTTAAACTGGTTGTTTACGGCTGACCCAGTGAGAAGCTTGGGATCCAGGTTTTATATGGTTCAAACTGTCACCTGAGGAATAAAGGAACTTTGTTAGATTATTGACTATAGAAACTATTATACAGATTAGAGATGGTAGAGTATAGAAGACAAAGGCTACCATGAACTAGAAAAGCCAGGAGCAGTATCCACATCAGTGTGATTTTCATTTTCCTCGTTAACTTTTGACACAAGAGCTGAAGGGGAACACAAAAACGTGACATTTAGGAGTGCGCCCAAATCGTATTCAGAAATGAACTGTGTTTTTTTTTTCAGAATCGATTTAAAATGTTCCAAATTCAATTACATAAAATAACAACAATCTTCTTAAGGGTGTCCGCCGGTTTGTAAAAGGTAGTAAAAGGTGATAAAAAACAATTAGGCCAAATTAAAGCCTTTAAAAAGTAGGGAAACCTTGTCTTATGAGGTAGTATATTTTGTTGCCCAACTGGGGCTATGAGTTTTCATTCTGTGGAAACTCTGTTACATGCAGGCATATCTCCTTAAATTACCTTCATGGATTTATTTATTTTTATGGTGCAAGTAGGACCGGAGTGATAGGGATAACATCATGTGTAGACTACCTCGCGCGCCTGCGCGCTCTCTTAATCAATCTGGGTACAGGCTGTGTTGCCAGATTGGGCGGTTTTCTGCCCAATTTGAGGGTAAAAATTGCTTTGAGCGGGTGGAGATAATTTGAAGTCAGATCGGCGGTTTTTGAGTTAATCTATTAAAACACATGTCCACCCATTACTGGTTCATAGCAAAGCCTCCGTGAGCTTTCTTAATCACTGATTAGCCAACGTCATCTGCCAGGGCGTTTACAACATAGATAGTAGCGCCACATATTATGCTAGTTTTAGCAGCAGGTGGATAAATTTAGCGGGAAGATGCTGAACACTCCGATTGGTTAACCTCTTAAGTCAGTTAAACGTAACCCCGCCTTCCCCATCTTAACATTGGCTAACTTCAGAGCCGGTGGTGCATACGTAGATTTGATTGGTCGCCACACCCGTCAGCTGCCCCAGTCAGGGCGTAAAACCGCCGAAGCATTAAGAAGGCGGGGCTTCTGAGCCAGAATGAAGGCTTTCATTGGATTCCTGTCGTCGTTTAACCCGTCCTCTCTCGCCTTGTTGGTCCAGAACCAAGAAGAGGTTGTCAGGGGCTGAAGCCGTCCGTCGTCACCCTCAGTGCTCTCCGGTTTATTCCCACCTCAGGAGAGTGTGCGGCTCAGCTCACAGAGCAATGCGAGGATAAACCTTTTTGACATATTAGTAAAAACTATGGACCAAAGCATGTTGTGAAATCTCGATTAATCCAACTCCTAGAGTTCCCACTAAATTGTAGCTCATTTGCTTGCTCTACACTCGTATACGTCTACAGAGCCTCTATCAGACACTCTGTCACTCCGTCTTTCTCTGCTTAATATCTGTCTGTAACTACACCGGTATAGTTGTTGCTTCGTGCTGCTAATAAAAAATATTTTGAAGGTAGTAAAAAAGGTAGTAAATGCAACTTAAGGATCTCTGTATATACCCCGTTCTTGCTTGCATACATTTTTTTACGAATCAAATATCCAGACAGAAATTCAGCAGTCCTGCATGGTTAAACTTTATGACGTCAGTGGATCGAGTTTTTAACGTTCATGAGCAACAGGACCTGACTGTGTTGCGACAAGACCCTACACAAGATGAAGTCGGCTAAGAAAAAGCAAAGCAGAAACTCTGGATTGGTTTCTACATCCGCTGTAAACGTCCAGATTTTCCCCGTCTGGATTCATATCCGAAAATATAAAGTAAAGCCTATGTACTATGTTTTAATTTTAGACACCTAAGAGGAGTCTGAGGGGCCTTTGACAGATGGTGTGCTTAGTGGGGCTGAAGCATTATGGGATTAATTACAATGTGTTTTTCGAATAGCTAATTCACAAGGAGCCAGGAGGAGAGGATGGGAAGCAAACTGTTTCCTCATTTTTACCTTCACTCCACTTTCACTCTTCTCTAAATCTCTAAATCAGGAGCAGACGGCCGTCATCGAGTCCCCGGCTGACGTCGCCGCCCAGGAGCAGCCAACCAGATCGCTTTCCCAGAACTCCCTACGCAGGTGCCAAGACACAAACCCCCACCCCCTACCTTTGTCTTTCTCCCTCCACCCACTCCTGGACACGACACTTGGCAATATGGTCGCCTCGGTGCGAGATCAAGAAAACGGCTGCTCGCACAGCATGAGCCCGCGTCAGGCTGCAACACCTGTTAATAAGGTCGAGTCGTCAGTAATGTGGAATATGGCACACGACGCTCGGAAGTAAGGCCAACTTAGCTGCGCTGAGCTCAATATGAGGATTTTAAGAGTAAAGCTTTTTTAAGAGGAGAGCTTTTGACTATTTTACTATCTTCAATTTGCTATTGTCCATTATCTATCCATCCATTTGTCCATGCATCCCTCGTCCATGCATCCCTCATCCATCCATCCATCCATGCATCCATCCATTTATTATGCATCCATCCATAGACAGGGTCACCGCTGGTATTTTAACTCGTTTTATGTTGTGTTTCTTCCAGAGCCAGCAGAGGCCCGCTGTGTCTGCAGGACTTCAAGCTGGTTGCCGTTCTCGGCCGCGGCCACTTTGGGAAGGTACCATCGCCTGGCCTAAAGCTGCTTCTTCAAAATTTGCTACCATTCACCCAATTGATATTTATAAAATATATAATTTTACATCTATTACCCGCTTTTGAACTGTTTTTTATTTAAATAACACAAGCCTCAGTGCATTTTGTGGTAGCACGATGTTGCTGTAGTATTCTGCACCCTATATTCTCATACCCCTAAATAAAGCCTAATCCAACCATTCAAACTCATGCAAAGCGAATGATTTACAAGCTGAAACTGATGAAATGTGTCTATTTCCTCTCTAAAGGTGTTGCTGTCTGAGCATATAAAGACCGGCTGCCAGTACGCCATTAAAGCCCTGAAGAAGGGCGATATCGTTGCTCGGGACGAGGTAGAGAGGTAGCCATGTTTTAACCACTCGCCAGCTCACACCCACCAGGTCACACTCGGCTCACACTCACACGCGCCCCTCTCACTCCTTTCCCCAGCCTGATGTGCGAGAAGCGGATCTTCGAGGCCGTCAACAGCTCCCACCACCCCTTCCTGGTCAACCTGTTTGCGTGTTTCCAGACGCCGGAGCACGTGTGCTTCGTCATGGAGTACACGGCGGGGGGAGACCTCATGATGCACATACACGCCGACGTCTTCTCCGAGTCGCGGGCCGTGTGAGTTAAGCTCACCACCCGATTAGTGGCAGAGTTGAATATAGGCATTGGTGATTGTTTCACAAAGCTGCATCTGTTGAATAGGTTCTACTCCGCCTGCGTAGTCCTGGGTCTGCAGTTCCTTCATGACCACAAGATTGTATATCGGTGAGTACTGGAGGATAATACAGTTTAACTCCTTTCGTTAACACTATGTATAATCCCTCTTTCTTTTAATTCTCAGGGATCTGAAACTGGACAATCTGCTCCTTGATACGGAGGGTTTTTTGAAAATTGCCGACTTTGGACTCTGTAAGGAAGGTCAGTGCTTAAGATCCATCGTGCGACTTAGTGTTTCCATATAGTCACAGCACAGAAACACGCAAACTGGCGGCGCCTCCTCTTATGTAGACAAAAATTATCCATTCTCCAACCTGCAAGGGCAACACAGAGACTCACACACACACACACTCACCTATGGACAATCGATTTCAGAGTTGTTAAGCTATGGGAGCCGACGTCACAAGAACGCGAGGAGATAAAAATAAGCTAATAAAACAAGTAACCACTTCTGGCTTCTTCTGGTGGAGAATTATGAGGCATCAAAAACATAAAAGTCATATAGAGTTGGGCAAAAAAAAGTGTCTTGCCACCGATTGTCCAGGTTCTGGTCCTGAGAAAGATGACAGAGGTTTGTGATTTTTCATGATGGGTACGCTTCAACTATGACAAACAATATCAGAAAAGGAAATCCTGCAAATCACGTTGTAGTTTTAGCCAAATGACAAGACCATTCTGACTGCAAACGTTTAGAAAGTATCCAACTTAGTCCAACATATGGAAATGAGTAAAGAGTAGATCGGTACTGGGCCGTGGAATTTAGTTTGTTAGGTTTGCCTGCTGTGTGAACGTGGCTGAAGAGCCCTTCTAATGTTCAATTCTTCCCCTTTTCATGACTGCGTTTACATTTTTAAGGTATGGGCTATGGAGACAGAACCGGCACTTTCTGTGGTACCCCAGAGTTTCTGGCTCCTGAGGTGCTGACGGACACGTCGTACACCCGAGCGGTGGACTGGTGGGGGCTAGGCGTGCTCATCTACGAGATGTTGGTCGGGGAGGTGAGAACACGCCGTCGACGACAAACTGCTGATTTTATTAACATAAATCCTTGCGTTGGTGAACAAAGATAACAAATTTGAACCCCGGTGAGCATCAGCGAGGAGCAAAAATGAGAGGATCTGAGTTTTTCCACCCTCGTCTGTTGCAGTCTCCCTTTCCAGGTGACGACGAAGAGGAGGTGTTTGACAGTATCGTGAACGACGAAGTGCGCTACCCACGTTTCCTGTCCACGGAGGCCATCGGCATCATGAGACGGGTTAGACTCAAATACATCCTGCTGCTGGTTCATTTGAATTTTCACACCCCTGATCCCGTTATTACCCCTTTTCCACCAAGGGCTGGTTCCGTGTTGGTTCGCGGCCGGTTCCAAGTGCGACCGACAAAGAAGCGTTTGTTTTTCCACACACTGGTGCTGGCCGGAAAGCTACGTTGTTACGTCGCTTACGCAGACGCGTATGCGTGATTTTTGTGTCTTTTGTCCCACAAGCAACTCCAGTGTTGTTAAAAAAACTGCCTCTCTTTTCCAGTTTACCTGCTAATAGTTGTTACGTAGACCCACCCCCAGTCGCTGACGTCGAACCGGTTCTTTCCTCTAGAATCAAGAATCAAGAATCAGTTTAGTTATATAGCGGCAATTTACAACAGGTGTCGTCTCAAGGCACTTTACAAGAAATCAATTAAAATCAAGGATACATTCTAACAAATCAATTTGAAAAAGTTTCCAATCTAAGGAACCCCAGCAGATTGCATCGAGTCATTGACTTGCAGCATTCACTCCCCTGGAATCAGCAGGCAGAAACAATGGCTTGTGTTGTCGTTGACTTTACAGCAATCCCTCATACTGAGGGATTATATATAGTGTTTCTGACCCCAGAAAGGTGATAAAAACAATTAGACCAAATTAAAGCCTTTAAAAAGTAGGGAAACCTCATCTTATGAGGTAGTAAATTTTTTTGCCCAACTGGGGCTATAAGTTTTCATTCTGTGTAAACTCAGTTACATGCAGGCATATCTCCTTAAATTACCTTCACGGATTTATTTATTTTTATGGTGCAAGTAGGACCGGAGGGATAAAACACAGCTAAGCACCAGTTTGAAACCAGTTTGGTCAGTGGAAACACAAAGAACCGGTGCTAACTCTGGCTCTATCACCCAATCAGCACTGGAACCAGTTTGGTGGAAAAGGGGAATAAGGAACTGTGGTTATATTTCATTCCTTCAATTAAAGCTTCCCTTAGTTCATTATATTGTAGTAATAACGAGCAATATTAAAAAATGTGGTTGACAAAAGCTTTATTTATTTATTCTGTATGATATTCCTGAAAGGCGCTCGCCATGTTAATATCACTTAAGGACGTTGCAGTAAAGGGGGATGAATAAATGTGCATGTGCTCCAATTTAAGGGTTAGGAATCCTTTTGCAAGGCTCTGTGTCGTTATCTGTTGGTTCCCCTCAACAGTTGCTGAGAAGGAATCCTGAGAGGCGTTTGGGCTCCGGGGAGAAAGACGCAGAAGACGTGAAGAAGCAGCCATTTTTCAGAGTAAGTCCTTAATGTCTTTATTCTTAGCTTCTCTCTGACTAAGGCTACATTCACACAGCAGGCAAACGCGACCCGAGTCTGATTTTTCTGTTGGTGTAAACGGCCCCAAAAACAAAACAAAAATCAATGTCACGCTTCCATATGTGGTGATAATATGGATACCCATCTGGTCTAGTCACGTTAGATCATCTAGAGGTGTTATATTAAACTTTATTACCTCATATGCGCCATAAGCATTTAAAAACGTACTTACAAATACTTACAACTCAGTAATGAAGTAAAGCTAAGAAGATTTCTCTCGCTGTCTGGCAGGAAACCAGTACGTTTTGTCTCGTTTTCTCTCTTAATTTTCATTTATGTTGTTCGGAGACTAATTAGATCAATCTCCATAAACCTGTTGTTAGCTATCGTGTCTGTAAAACCCCGCCGCTTTACTAACTGGCTCGACTCAAACCCTGCAGGGGATGGACTGGGACGCGCTCCTCCAGAGGAGAGTCCCGCCCCCCTTCGTGCCGACCGTCACGCGGAGAGATGACGTCAGCAACTTCGACGCCGAGTTCACCGCCGAGGCCCCCGACCTCACGCCTCCCCGCGAGCGCCGCGCCCTCTCGCGGAAGGAGCAGGACCACTTCAAGGATTTCGATTACGTCTCCGAACTCTGCTAGGCCCGCAGACTCTGACCGACGCAGCGGCGAGGAGAGGAAAGGCCTGACTGTGCGCTGCACAGCTGCAGGAGAAACCTGTTGGAGATATGAGGAGATGATCCTTTTTACTTGTCTTTTTTTTTTTTAGGTGGTAGGGGGAGGGTGGGTGAAGTGTACGGACACGGACACACAAGCACTGGGTTTGACAGATTATCCAGATTATCTAAAGGACAGAAAAAGCCACAGATGGATCCTGATGAGATGCAGTAGCTGTTTTTTTTTCTTCCCTCCTCCTCTCCAGTCTGGACTCGCCTCGCATCCTTTTTATTTTCACTCTCAGTCAAGCACTACCTGTAAACTGCCACTTGTGGGCGCTTGAGGACAGAGTAGATAGAGAAGTGCTGTTTGTTTGTTTTTATGTGTGTGTGTGTGTGTGTGTGTGTGTGTGTGTGTGTGTGTGTGTGTGTGTGTGTGTGTGTGTGTGTGTGTGTGTGTGTGTGGGATGGAGGGGGTGGTTGCCAAATAAAACCATCAATAGTGGAAGTTTTTAGGGATGAGCTGCTGTCTTTCGTGTCTCTGCTTTCTCATCCTTCTTCACAATCGTTTTTGTTCCTGCTGTTCCTCGGTACGTGACAGTTTTGTTTTGTTTTTCTTCTTTTTTTTTAACCATGATCACTTTTGGGAGTTTTTTTTTTAAATGTGAGAACTTTTTCATCTCAGTTTGTGGTTCTTCTTCCCTTTTCGTCTGCTGGTGTAACTTGTAGCAGCCGTGATCGAGTAAAGATGTGAAACCAACCGTGTGATGAATTTATTATTTATTGCTTATGTTATTTTGACTTTCTACTTGTGTTTTTCTGTGACTAATAGGAGGCTAAGACATTCTGTGATCGTTTTGGACTGTTTAAGGTTCTTCACATGATAATAGCATAAACCAAATTAAAAGGCAACTTACCATTACAGTTGAAAATAAAGACAAGTGATAAAAGGTTGTAATCAAGATTAGAATTGATCAAAGATCCTGGTGTTAGAAATCAAAGTCAACTATAAGCAAAAGGGACTTTAACCGTGATTTAAAGGAACTATGTGTTTCTCGTTGTTCCAGGTAATAGGAGCGTGAACTAAATCCTGATTTTCCATGTTTGGTTCTTATTCTAGGGATTTGGAATAGACTTGATCCAAACCACCTAAGGGATGTTGAAATAGCAAAAAGTCTATAATGTATTTTGCCTCGAAGCCAATCCCTGATTAATAAACTCCCAAAACTTGAGCTAAAGGGAGCCGCTGGAAGAATTATAGAACTGGAGTGAATTGCTCTAGTTTTCTGCTTCTAGTAAGAATGCAAGCTGCAGCTTTTTTGATCAGCTACTGTCTGATTTTTTGTTTGTTTGTTTGTTCTTTTCTTTTAAATCCCCCTATAATCAAACCCATGAATGAGTTCCATGGTCTCCTTTGCTTACATTAGTCATAAAAAGCTAAAAATATTCTGCAGGTGATAGAAGGCTAACATGTTTTTAGGTGACTCTGGAGGTTCTAGCCTGAGACCATCATTACACCCCGATTTCAAGCCTGTTTGTCCATTTCTGCAATGAAAACATCCTGAACACACTTCCATCGTGGTGAAACAAAGCGGTCGGATATGGTTTTGGGAAGGTCGTTGTTCACACCGGACTAGCAATCTAGTCACAGTTGTTAGGAGAATGCAAGGAGCTGAGATCAGGGCAACCCTTGAAGAGGATCTGGAGAAGACTTGATGCTTAGACATTTACAATAAAGATACAGGTAGAGATACAATTGGATGGTTTAAATCAGGGGCCGAAAACCAGTGGCTTTCTGGATCTTTCACTATAACTCTTGGTAACTATGACCATTGATGCAATAGCTGAGGCAATAGGTTAGATAGTTTAAGGTTAGCTAGTTTTAGGCTAGCTAGTTTTATGTTAGCTAGTTTTATGTTAGCTAGTTTTAAGCTAGCTAGTTTTATGTTAGCTAGTTTTAGGTTAGCTAGTTTTAGGCTAGCTAGTTTTAGGTTAGTGTTGAAGTCCTCCCAGACTTCCCCGGATTCAGATCTCAGAGACAGAAGATTTATTTATTAGGCGGTCTGCAATTGTTAAACAAGCATCAATAATCAATGTCCATTCTTTAGTACTTTTCACCACACCTTTTTCAAAAGGGAGAGCCGAGCACCACTTCTCATGGGTTCCCAACTCGACTCTGGGCTCTCCCCAGCAACAGGCTGTTTTTATTCAACAGTAGCGCGTATACAGAGTCACAAAAGCATTCATATTTGATTACGCAAGCTGTTTATCACGTGCTTAGCTAGGCATGCGTATTTTCCCACGAGAAATTGTTACCGTGTGCGAGAGGGAGGTTCCTGTTATCTACGACCTTCAGTTGTAGCACCCTTATTCCACATACTTCAGCTGCAGGTTTTGCTGCAGGTTTTTTCCATAACACGTCATATTCACTCTAGCACTCGAGTGAATATGCCGGTCTTATCTATAAGTTGTACCTACTATTATATGCAAACACTTCTAGTATTAAAAGACAAATGAATATAATTCCACATTAGCTAGTTTTATGTTAGCCAGTTTTTGGCTAGCTAGTTTTAGGTTAGCTAGTTTAAGGTTAGCTAGTTTTAGGTTAGCTAGTTTTAGGTTAGCAAGTTTTAGGTTAGCCAGTTTTAGGTTAGCTAGTTTTTACCCCATCTTACAAGTTTGAAGCATTTTTTTCCACCACGGGTCAAGCAAAGCTTACACTGTGGTCAGATGTTATTTATTGATTTAAACTCCACAACTTCACTGTATTTTGTGTTCTGTCATGTCAAATCATACCAAATACATTGAAGGTGAGTTTGTTTCCTGTCAAAATGAGGAAAAAGTTCAACAAGCTTGAACCGTTTTGTGAGGCACACAAAGTGCATGTTTTCCAGGTCCCACTGACATCAGAGATAATGACATAATCAATTCTCTGAACTCCCAAATGCTCGAGTTAGATTTCATTGAGCTAAAAAGAGGCTAAAATGCAATCATGACCGCAGGGACTCAGCTGTTGTTTTTAATGGCGTGGCGAGAAGCACATGAACGAGAACATTCCTGGGACTTATAAAAATCAAATTACACGAATGCACCTGGGTTCGATCGACCTTTTGCTGTACTGCTAGACAGTACTGGATGTTTTGTGTACTTACTTTACGTTGTTTGTTCAAATGTACGGCAATGAAGTCTTTTGACCATAGAGCAAATGTCTTTTTTACATCTGTTTAATAGCTTGCTTATAATCTGACAAATTCTTTGCATTAATATCCTTTATACTGCCAAAAGCATTGGCTCACTTCCCTTTACATATAAGTCTGAACCTGCGCTTCCATAGTAAAGGATTTGGATTGTATATTTTGCTACCATTCTTCAAAAGAGCCTGGACATGACAGCCTGACATGTAGTCGGGCCCCTGCTACTTTAATAAAGTATTTAAACAGGAATTCAATCTATATCAAGCTATACACGTAACAACCAGACCAAAGATTACCAGACATATGTTTTGTTCCGACATCACATTAGAAAAGGTTGATGGAAACTGCGAAATTCAAAATAACTTTCTCAATTCTACTAAAGCTTTTACACTGGCTTAAGTAAAAAAGAAAAGTTAATGTGCTAAAAGGGGAGACGGCAACACTGTGTTCTACTGAACATATACTTCCTGTTCAAAAATACGCTTTTAGTATCCAGGTTGATTTTCTCTAAACAAGCAGATGGAAAATGTAAATCTGATACATTTTTTAAGTTCGTACAAAGTTTGTTTGACAGTTGGTTGGAAATAAAAATATAACTGCAGTTTGACTGAGACCCCACCATCACTGAATCCAATATTTTGAGTTGAATTTTAAGGCTTGGTTACAGTTGTTCACCCATGTAATTCTTTATCAGTCTCTCTATTTACTGATGTTTAGCTATTCTGGAGTCAACATGAACTTTGTAGGTCTGTAAGCTTTTGATTCGGCAAAAGGTTTTTGTTCAACACCATCCACAGATAGCTTTATTTGAGCTAAGTTGATCTTTTTTTCAGGTCACATTCGTTTCATTTTAATATGTTAAAATAAACGTGACGGATTAGCATGTCATCGTTAACCAAAACTTGTGTAGTAATAATGTATTATCTCATTTACAACCTTAATAAAGGTCAAGTACAAACATCTGTAGCAGATGTAGACCTAACATCAATCATTACCTGGTTTAACAAAGAATTTTAAAGTCTTAATGCATCATTGGTAAAATAATCGGATTTAAGAGCCTTTTAGGGCATACATGCTTTATCATGCTGATTTCTTTCTTTTGTTGGAAATGGAATCTAGCTGGTGACTAAAAGAATTGTGAACAAAGTGACGGAAGATCATCAAGACTCCATGATCAACATAAGAAGAACAGGACAAGGTAAACTTGAACAATGTCACCCAATGATTTTCTTTATCCATTACAACCTTTAAACCATGGACTTTAAATGAAGACATGTTGGCCCATCCTTTTAGATGTTTTCCTCATGGCTGATTTCATTGCTAAAGAAGATGACATTAGCCAGGTGACAGAAAAAATCTGACATTTTGAATAACAATGGATTTGAAGTTGAAACGTAATTCCTGGGAAGTCTTTTTTTATCCCCTTCATTTCCCGGCAGTCTCTCACTTTGATTAATCAATTGTTACGTATTAAAACATGGTCTCTTGCTTCTTCTTTTTTTTTACCTACACCATGTTAATAGAAAGGTTCAGTGTACTGTATGTGGTTTCTTGATTCAACAGGTCTAACAGTATTCTCTTAAGTCTCTGCCTGTGTGCGGCTTGTAAACATGTCGATCATCACAGTTATTTTTATTGTGCTTTCCTTGAGTAAAATGTATTTTATTTATTTAATTTAACAATGTGTGACAAAAACCGAACCTCCAACAAATTGAATTCCTTTGTTTTTTTGGTCTGGGAAACTACTTGGCCGAAACCTGAATGAAAATTTGTAATAAAAACTGCTTCAGATTTTTGGTATTTTTGTTCTTGTTTGTTTTTTGTTTTTTTACTCTCTCAAACTCCTCCTCCTCTCCCCTTCTCTGCTCCTCCTTCCTGTTGCCCTCTGTGTTTGGAGACATTTCCAAAGTCTTTTATGCCTCTCCTTACTATTTCTCTCTCCACTGTGTCACACCATGCCCTAAGCCCTCCCATTGCCATTAAACTTGTCTTGACATCCAGTTTCCTCCTTCCGAGTGTCCTTTCGGTCCATTCTCCTCAAATGCGGTGCACAGCTGTGATTGAGGAGTATCTTTTTAGGTAGTTTAAGATGATATGAAGCGCGTGTCTGACTGTGTGTCTGATAAGTGAACAGCTTCAGCCGACCATCGATCAATTGGTCCATTCCTGTTGTGCAGCTCCACAGGTGAGTCTGAGATTTCGTTTCATACTCATGCATCATACTCTAAATATGATTGAGGACAAAGAGCCTCACTTACAACATTTTAAACCTTCCTAAATACTTTACTTTGATATTTGTGAAGAGCATTATTATGATTTTTTTAACAGCAATTTAGTCATTTTTTACAACGGACACATTTTGTTCTTGCAGATTAGTGGATTTTGGATTTCATCTTCATTTATGAGAAATACAATCTTTAAAGTTTTTTTTTTTTACTGAAAATCCTGTTGATGTTAAATATTTTGTTCTTTTGTTGTTTTTAAATTTCTGCTAAACACAACTAAATCAATCAGATTTGAAATGGCTTTGAGGTGCTCAGCTTCAGTCTAAAAGTGATAATTACATAAAAAATCTGGTTAAAAAATTAAAATATATATTTAAATACATATCTATTCAACTAACATTTTGAATTGAATAGCCCAAAATGAAGCTGGCTGCCCTTAATGTGATGTTATCTACAGGTTTTCCCTAGCAGCAGAAACCACAATGCAATCGCAGCCAAAGGTCCGCTGCTGGATTTTCTGCTTTGTTTTCCTCTTGGAGAGACTCGAAGGTAAGAACTGTTAACCGTGATATTGTTTTGGCTAAATTGGTGGATTTAGGTTAAAGCAAAAGTGCAGCAGAAATAAATTGTGCTGCCAGATAAAGTAATTTCTGTTTTTTATTCACACAACATAATTGAGCATATAGTATTGTGGTAAATTATTTCATGTGTTTGTTTTTACTTTATGTTGTTTGACAAGCACAAAGATACTGGGACTTTGTTATTTAGATTTGAAATATTCATTTGCCTTCAGCTATCCTGGGGTTGCTAGTCTTTTTAGAGTAGAAGGTCACATGATGCCAACGGGGGTGTCACGAAAAGGATTTTCAGAATCATAATGATGTGGCTCATGAGGTCTATGAAGGGGGAATAAATGTATAATTTCACTTTTTCTTTTAAATAAACAAAATGAAATAAATTATATTTTTAGAAGGTTTTCAGGATGCTAACAGGGGGTCGCTGGTCTCTTTTCCAAAAGTATGATGCTGCCACCGCAATTTATCACTAAAGACAAGGTGGGCTCTGGGTAATTTGAAGTGTTTTCACCTGCATATAGGTCAAAACTTTCTGTTTTGATCTCACAAGACTACAACTCTCTCCTCGCTTTTTCTCAAACATGATGTGTGTGGCTTGATGATGTGATATTGATGTGATATTGTATTTACAACTTAACTCTGTACTTATTTGAATGTTGATCCTCCGTAGCTCAAGGTGTAGGGGTGCACTGTTCTCCGTCTGATCCGGTGGGAGCACAGCATCCGGTCCAGGGTCTGCTGGAGACGTTTCAGAAAGTCCACGGCTGCGCTGCACGTGAGCGAGGGAACAAGGAAACTCATGTCATTGCTTTGCAAAGAGCAACCAACAGCCCTGAGAAGATGGTAACTTCTTAACTTGTACCTAACAAAATGGTTTTCTTAGGATAATAGGATTCTGCATTAACTTTCATAGTTTCTGGAATGAGGCGCTGATTTAACCAGAATAGTCTGAATAATCAAAAAATGAAATATTCTTTTGATTTTATTAAGTCACAATCAAAATACTATTTTACACTATCTTCACATACTCAGAAAGTCCCGCTTTTGTTTCCTAGAGGCAGCCAATTTTGTGGAGTTAGGGGTTTCCTGTTTGCACAGCCCAAAATCTTTATGACTGACAAAACTGTGAATAACCTCATGTGAAATTAGAGGATTACCAATGTCCAAAACGATCCGTTACCTTTGAATTTTTCATATTTCAATATTTATATTTAAATATAGAAAGAAAACAGCAACAAAATAAATCAAAATGTTAAATCTAAATCTACAAAACCCTTTAGGGGGACCAGGTTAAAGGTACGGGAAAGGATACACGTAAAAACTATTTAAAAACATTGTGATGATTTTCTGTTTCACCTT
The DNA here is from genome assembly GCA_032876305.1 of Orestias chungarensis. Lineage (NCBI taxonomy): Eukaryota > Metazoa > Chordata > Actinopteri > Cyprinodontiformes > Cyprinodontidae > Orestias > Orestias chungarensis. The sequence continues at coordinate 51,167 of JAVLVB010000270.1, forward strand.
ATTTATATAGCACGAATTTACAACAGATGTCGTCTCAAAGCATTTTACAAGAAAATCTATTAAAATCAAAGATTCATCATAAACAAATCAATTTGAAAAAGTTTCCAATCTAAGGAACCCCAGCAGATTCATTGAGTCATTGACTTGCAGCATTCACTCCTCTGGCTTTTGGTGTCATTGACTTTACAGCAATCCCTCATTCAATCTTAAATTCAATATTAAAACACATTTTTTTTCCATTTTGCCCCAAAAACAGCTTTGAAGTTCAAAGTTGTGACATGACAACATGTGCAGAAGGAAGAAGGCTCTAAATTTCTAAATCTTTCACAACTTTGTGCTCCTGGCTGCAGGTGAAGGTGTTCCTAAAGCCTTTGTTTCCATCCACTGCCCCTCTTAGGGACCTCCACCTGGTGCTCAGCTCCATTCATCCAATCACCTGGTGGTTGAAAGCTGAGCTGCTCCCCCCTGACCTCCCAGTCCTTGTGCAGGTCAGTCGGATTGTGCAGAAGGAGAAGATTGTGGTTGTGAACGTTTTGTTTAAAAGCTCTGTCTTCAAATTACCTGTTAGGTGTCCTCAAACTCCAGTGTACAGTCACAGACTCTACGTTTGCGTGTTCGAAGGGTTCATTCATTACCTTTTCGTCTCCACACACTGCACCGCTGGGCAATTAAGCACCATGGCAACCTCTCCTCACTTATCCACACGAAGCAGGGGAATCGAGTCTATATCCAGCTGGAAGAAGGTGAGATAACTTAAAACCACTCTCTATTTAAAATGTACAAAGCCAACCTTCTAAATTATTGAACTATCCGTTCAACTGGCTTCTATGGACAAATTTAACTCTAGCAACATTGTTAAAGGTTAGTAGGTAGGTGCCAAATGCAGACAAGAGGCAGCAAGGATAATAAAGAATGTAGATAAGAGTTCATAGCAGAGTAATGAGCCACGAAACGGAGAATAATGTGAAAAATGGCTGTCAATGAAGACATGGAGCTTATGTTACACCCTGATCAATTGGACCAACGATTGGAACCGAGAAACATAAAGAGAAAGACTCAGACACGAGGCTTCTTTTGCAGCAGCTCCAGCAAAACTGTATTAAATTTTTGGTCAGAGTTATTCACAAATACTAAAACATTTGTTCAGAACAACATATAATACAAACACAATTTCACATGTTTGACCTCATACAATAAATCTTCAAAAAACAGATAAAATAATCAGTCCTCTGCCGCCCCTTGCATCGCCTACGCCGGCCCTTTGTCTACAGCGCTCTGCTCCTCCACGCCGATGTCCGGAGGAGCCATAGTCTGCCCAGCATTGCTCGGATGTTGTTTTTCAGATTTTTACTGACCAAACTGTCCTTAATCATGAAAATCATGGACTGCTGCGCGCCGCCATCAAACGGCTGGTTCTCAAATTCACCCCCTTTGTCATGAGGAATTATTTTTTGCAGTCCAAACTTAAGGGCGAAATCATCAAATATGCGATCAGTAACAGTTTGAGGTGGTGGGGTAAGCCTGTGCAAAACGTGATCCATGATGACTGAAATATATTTCTCCAAGGGTAGAAAATCAATTGAAATAAGTTCAAATGGCTGTGTTGTAACAATATTAGTAAGAGGTGCCCTTGTTTGATTAGATGGACTCTTTTGTTTAAGGCAAGTACAAGTCCTTTGTCACATAGTGTTCAATTTCTTTCTGCATATAAGGCCAGTAGAATCGATCTCGGATCAGTGAAGTTGTTCTTTCAATGCCTTGGTGGCTCATCTCATCATGTAGCTGTCAGGTAGAGGAGTCTGTCTGCAGGTTGTCCGCTGGGGGTCCCCTGAGTGCCAGGCCGTAGCGTCCTTCATTCAATTCCATCTTCATCAGCGATGGCAGTATAAGAGGAGCAGGGGACCTACAACACATCGCCTGAGTATTAGTAACAATCGGTAACGTAGTCCCTCCGAGCCAGATTCCTCGTGATCACCTCGTTGATTAATGTTCTCAAGTGTTTCTAGTTGTTTCCTCGTTGTCTGCTCAACTCATTCACTCTCTGTCTCCAGATTGCTGAATACCTTCTCCGAGCTCACTGTCTTCGTGTTGCCACCGGTTCCAGTAACCATCTGGGTCCACCTCCTCCTGCCATCAGCTCGGTCTGCCCACTCAAGCCCTGGACTACATTACATCCAACACCCCCTGGACAACCTGCCCTCTGGATTCGAACCACCATCACCATCCATTCTCCTATCCCTGGCATGACATTATCTCCTGCTCCAAAAGTAAGCAACAAACCCACAATAACAATCAACCTTCTTGGGCCACCACTCACCTTCTCTGTCACCTGCAGAACCCTCCGGTCATCCGTTGCCTCAGAACCTCCCGGTCTCCCTCTTTGTTCCCTGCCGTTCCAGTTCCCGGATCACACCCACTTGTACTCAATAAACTGTTTAACTTATCTCCTGAGAGCACTCTGTTTATGTGGGTCAGATCGCTAAAAAACATTACAGAATACTCAGGCCAAGCTGTCCCACAAGAGTCTCTTGGGAGAATCATTTGAGATCAATCCACAATGCTCCATACTCACGAAACCGTACTCCGTTCACTCTCCGATCAGCAAGCCATGACAAACCAAACTGTTGAATATATCTCCCAGTTGATTCAAAATCTTACACCCAGATTGGTCGATTCTCACCCCCTACCATACGATAGAATTGCTTACGTTATGGGTCTGCTTACCGGTAACGCACTCAAATGGGCGGAGGCTCGTTTCCGACACTTCCCAGAGTTCGGCGTGTCCTATCGGGAGTTCCACGAGGAATCGCTCAGCACTTTCTGAGAAGGACCGTCTTACCATCTTGTGCAATCTGTGGACTCTCTGACAAGGTAAGTTTTTTAATTGAGTTCCGCACCCACGCCCCGGTTTTAGGCTGGGATCAAGACTCGCTAAAGAGCGCATTTTTTATGCCTTAAACGATCCGTTAAAGGACGAATTAACCATTAGAGATGAGTTTTCATCGCTCGATGAGCTTATTAAGCTAGTCATTAGAATGGATGGCCGTCTGAGGGAAAGAAACAGGCTTAGAGCGGACCGCAAAACCAGCTCCTGTCGGGTCCCCGGAGTCATTCAGCCTCTCATCCCTGACTCTACTCCCAAATCCTCCTCTGAGTCCCGTAGATCACCACCTCCTCCAAGGACCGGAACCGATGCAGGTCGGACGTTGACCAGGTCCAGATTCCTACCACCCCTTTAGACTGTCCACTCCGAACCTCTGCTCTGGATGGTCGTCCCCTTCCCCAAGTCACACACATCACCTTACCCCTTGAGCTCATCACCGTAGGTAATCTTAAAGAATTCAAATTATTTTATGTGTTTTCTTCATCTCATCCAAACCTAATCTTAGGTTTTGACTGGCTTCAGAGACACAACCCCACAATAAACTGGTCTAATTGCAATATTGAATCCTGGTCATCAAACTGTATCTCCTCATGTCTTCAGGCTGCTGTTCCTCCAGCTCATCCATCCGAGAACGCCTCCATCAACTCTCCGGATCTCAGTAAAGTCCTAGAAGACTACAAAGACCTCAAAGAGGCTTTCAGCAAGAGTGACTTTTCTTTGTGACCAAAAAGGATGGTTCGCTCCGACCCTGCATCGACTACTGTGTACTAAATAACATAACTATAAAGAACAGGTACCCTCTTCCACTCATTACAGCCGCTGATGAATGGAAAACCGCATTCAAAACTCTGATTGGTCACTTTGAATATCTAGTCATGCCCTTTGATCTCTGCAACGCCCCATCTGTTTTTCAAGCCCTCATTAATGATGTCCTTTGTGATTTCTTAAACCTTTTTGTTTTCGTCTATTTAGACGATATTTTCATTTTCTCTAAAGACCCGTCCGAACATCGCCGCCATGTCCGTCTGGTTCTCCAACGTCTCCTACAAAACCGCCTGTTTGTTAAAGCTGAGAAGTGCGAATATCATAAATCCTGCATCGCTTTCCTCTGATATATTTTTGAGAGTGGGCAGATTTGAGCTGATCTCGTTAAAATCAAGGCAGTCGCATAAAATCGCAAACAGCTACAACGTTTTCTCGGATTTGCCAACTTTTACAGACGCTTCATCCTAAACTACAGTCAGATTGCTACCCCACTCACCTCCGCCAAAATCCCGTTCTCCTGGACTCCTAGTGCCGAGTCTGCTTTCTCGAAACTAAAACTCATGTTCTCCAAGGCTCCATTTATGGTGCAACCCGACCTCCACAACCAACTTTTCCTCGAGGTCGACAGATCAGACGTGGGGGTTGGGGCCGTCCTCTCTCAAAGATCCACTGACGATAACAAACTCCATCCATGGTCTGCAGAACGCAATTAGGACGTGGGAGAGCGGGAACTGCTTGCCATCAAGCTGGCCCTTTGAGGAATGTCGCCACTGGTTGGAGGGTGCAAATCATCCGGTGCTGGTCTGGACCGATCATAAAAATCTATCCTACATAGAGTCAGCCAAACGCCTCAATCCCAGACAGTCCCGTTGGTCCTTGTTTTTCTCTCGTTTTAACCTATCCATCTCTTTCAAACCCGGCTCTAAAAATGTTAAGCCTGATGCACTCTCTAGACAGTTATCCTGTGAAGAGTCACCCCAGGAACCATCCACCATCATCCCCCCGGAATGTGTGGTCAGCTCAGTAACCTGGGAAATTGAAGGTATTGTGCAAAACTCTCTCATAACTGAACCAGATCCACGTTCCCCTCCCCAGAAGACCATTTATGTCCCTTCAGCTGTTGGTTCGAGGTCATCCATTGGTTTCACTCCTCCAAGTTTTAATGCCACCCCGGTTCCAGTCGGACCATCGCCCTCATCTCCCACAGGTTCTGGTGGCCAAGTATCCACAAAGATGTCATTGAATATATCCAAGCTTGTCCGTCCTGTGCCCGTAATAAATCCAATAATAAACCACCCTCTGGTCTCCTCCAACCACTCTCCATCCCCAGACGTGCCGCTCCAGTTCCCGGACCACACCCACCTGTGCTCAATAAACTATTTACCTGATCTCCTAAGAGCACTCTGTTTATGTGGGTCAGATCGCTAAAAAACATGACAGTAGCTCTTTCAGTACAGTGGCCTTGTATTTTTCATGTAGCAAAAGCTTTTTTTTGTTAGATATTTTCCTAAGGAGGATGCCATCTTTACCAAAACTAATTATTTCCCATTCACGCAGCAAGCAATTACTTTGTGTGCTTAAATGGTTAAACTCATGTTGAGCAGTTTTATCACCACTTAGTTTGTAATGAATCACTGGACCACTGTGACTGTCTGTATTTTATGCTTGGCGAATCTCTGCAGCTGAAAAGTTTTGGTTTTTACCATCAAACTGAACAGAGGCAACTACTGGAAAAACTCCTGGTGAGATGTGATCCTGAGCTTCAACAGTTTGAGTAATTACGGCCACACAATTTGAGGTAAGTTCTTCCATGCACCTGTCCATCAGCTACTCTATATCTACAGACATCCTGGATAAGCTGTCAGCATCCACATTTTCTCTGCCTGATAAAATGAAAATCTGCTAGCTCTGCTACCCACCTACAACCAGTTTTGCGCTTGAAGGGACATTTGTGAGAGGTTATTTTCAGTAAAACCTGTAAAAGTGGGGGCATAATAAAGATAATCCCTAAACCGTTCAGTAATTGCCCACTAAAAACTCTAATTTCCCCGAATGAAGGTGAGAGTTGCGTTCAGAGGCAGTCAATGTGCGAGAGCCATATTGTCAGGATCCATGTTTTGGTTTGATTCAGTTTGTTGTTGTTTTCACTTATATTTAGTTTTTGCTTTGTTTAGTTCACTAATAGTAGTCTTGTTTTGTTATTATTATCTTTATTATTGGTTAATATTTTCTATCTGGTTGAGTTCTCTAGTTTGTTCCTCCACTCCCCTGTTCTCTATTTCCTCCTGTATGTGTGTGTGTTCCCTTATCTGTGCGTCTTTCTCCACTCATCATCATTCACATCTGTTATTAATCATCCAATCATCTTCTCCACCTATCCAACCACGGTTCCCCTGTATTTAAGCCGCTTTCATTCTCTCACTCACCGCTGGATCGTCTGTTGTCCTCCCTGATGTCTTCGCTCCAGAGTTTCCTCCCCCACTTCTCCTGTAAGCCTCCTCTCTTGCTTACTGAGTTCTCTGTTCTTGGCTCTTCATTTTTGTCCTCTCTCCTGGTTCTTCATTTAGTTTTCTCCCCTGGTTCCATCCTGTGTTTCACTGTTTATTACTTTTAGCTTCTCAGTTCTGCAGTCTCCGGTTTTCCCGTGCCTCTTCTTTCTCGTGGTTGTTTTGGTTTCTCATTGTGTCAGTTTATTTCCTCCCTTCCCGTATTCATTAGTTGTGTTTGTTTATTAGTGTCGTTGTGTTTGTTTATGTTAGTAATTCCCGCGTCTCGTTCGCTCATATGCTTTGTTTTCATTTTGTAGTCCCGCCTTCGCTCTCTGTTTGTTTTCATTCCGCGTCTCAGTTCTGTAGTCTCCGGTTTCCCGTGCTTCCCCTCTCGTTATTATTAGTGTTGATATTTTGTCTGTTAGTTTATTTCCCCCTTCCCATGTTCTTTAGCTGGTTTGTTTATGTTATTTACATTTATTGTTCCCGCGTTCCGCTTCTGTTCTCTGTTTATTTATGTCCCGCGTTGTTCCGTTTCAGCTTTGCCCTAGCTCGTGTTCATGTTCCGTTTCTTGTTTATGTCCATCTTATCATCCAAAAAATAAATTATTCTTTCATAAAATTCCACCTCTGCTCGAGTCATTTAAACGTTACATGACACATATGCTATTACACAAAGTTTATTATCTTGACTCTGGTATAAGACAGCTCCAAGTCCCTGACTTGAGGCATCTGTGTGGAGAATAAATGCTTTTGAAAAGTCTGGGAACCCAAGGACAGGTGGTTCAACCAGGCAATCTAATAACCTTTCTAAAATCTGTTGGTGTTCTTCTGTCCTAACAATTGGTTTGTTTGATGGAACACCTTTGCCCTTTTCTGTTGCTCGTGTCATATTGGATATGTTTCGTGTCCTGTTGTTATCTTCTGAAGTTCCTTTCAAAAGTTTGTACAGTGGTGCTGCAATACCAGCAAAGTGTTTTATGTACTGTCTATAATAGCTTAACAAACCCATGACAGCTCGAAGCATACCTACAGTATTTTGTCTCTTATTTTTCAAAGCTGTCATTGCAATGGTGTCAGCGGGGTCAATCTTACTACCTTCTGCTGAAACTATCCTCCCCAGGTAGCGGACCTCTCGTTTAAATAGTTCACATTTGCTGGGTTTCAATTTGATCCCACTCCATGAGACCAAATGCGATTCTTATCCATTCATACAGGGCCCCATGGAGTTACAAATCCGTTCAAGTGTCTGCTGTTCTCATCCATAAAACCTTGGTGGTAGCCTTTCCCTGGTCTAGCAATGAAAACCAGGAGTGCCCGCCCAGACTGTCAAGTATGACCTGCACTCTGGGAATCGGTTGCCTATCAGGATGAGTCAATTTGTTCAGCTCTCTGTAATCTATACAAAGACGATGGCTACCATTTTTTTTTCTTACACAGACAACCAGTGAAAAATTAGAGGAGTTAGATTTTCTCACCCAGCTCTGAGCAATTAGGTTGTGCAGATATTCCTTTACCTCTTTATAAACAGGACCGGCACTCTTCACGAAGCATGTCCGGTACTATCCTTCTTTCAGGTTCATTTAAATGGCTTAGGTTGAAAGGTGGATCCCATGTTGAATCTGGCTTGTGCTCACCGTTCACTCTCACTTGACTCACTGACCCTGGTGGGTCATTTGGAGGTTTTTCTACAGCTGCAGCCGGGTAACCTTTGTTGATGGCTGTGTTTGTACCCTACAACCTTAACAGAAGTGTGTTATGGAGCAATGACTTTCTCTTTTGTTGTCTTCACAATATAGTCACATAATTGTTTAACAGTCATCAGATCAATTAAAGCTGTCACACTTCTTTCTTCAAGGCCTGGAATTGCTGCCTTTAATGTGTCGTGTAATTGTTGTTTCTCCATCACATCTGACGACTCTGTTGTGCTATTTCGAATAATTTGATCAATGACATAAAAGCCTATAATTGACTGCGAGATGCCTTTTCCTTCCATAACCAACATAGGGACAGCAGGTTCTGTGTAGTTGGCTCCTGCTGTAGCTAATCCAACAGTAACCTCAACAAAACCCTTATAGGGCATTGTTTCACGATTAACAGCTGTGATTTTAAAATCATCCGGACCCTGTGTCCCACAACGCTTTAGTCCTAAGACCATGTACAGTATATAGCAGTCAATCATGCACTGCTTCCCTGTCAAATCAGAAGTATTAGGCTGACTGTTTTCTTTACTTTTGGGGGGAAAATTGGCCTTCAAATTAGAGTGATAATTTGGCTGTGGTTGTGAGAGAAAACACTTGTTTTTGTGTTCTGGCTAATTTTTGAACTTGACAGGATTTAGAGCAGTAGATTTCGATTTTAAAGGATGCACATCGTCTAAATCTTTGGTCTTTCTCAGGGACACCGCAATAGGAACAGTATTTTTGGGACATTCTAAAAGCTCTGGCAACTCTTTCTCCCCTGGGGGGGTAACCCTTTTTCGTTTAAAGTACTGTTATTTTCAAATCTAGTTCCTCTCACCCTGCATCCTGAAAATATATTGTCATCACTTCCACACCTAAAGCAATGGGAACAGTACTCACTTCCACTCTGCTGGAAACCCATAAATTTCCTCAGGCGTGCGGAGCTGCGGGTGACATTCTGATGCTGAGGTGCGAACCTTTGCTGATACCTGGTGGTGTCTCCTCTTAATCAAGGACCTGGAGGGGGCCATCAGCTTTGTGGATACTGAGACACCGGGGAAGGATAATCCTGTGTTACAGGTGGGGGCATGTAGTGCGCTTGTGCAGAGTTGGACAGCCTTATTGACTATTTAATTTGTGCTTCCTTAGCACCTAAAATTTTCAATTTTAGCAATTTTCAATGAGGTCATTTCCGACTGCATTTCTTTTAATTCATTTAGTACATCAGACTGAGTTTTGTTGTTCTGATCCACAATTGCAGATTTCAGTTTCTTCCCTCCAGCTATGTCATTTGACTGAACTGATTTAACAATGGTTAGCCGCTGTTGGGTTAGGCATTTCTTCTTATTTTGTCTCTCTGCTTCATTTGCACAAGCAGTGTTAAGTTTATCGAGAAGCAGTTCATCACTTGTTGTTTGTTGCAAATATGGCTGGAGATCACTTCGAATACTGTCATTTTGCAAACCTGTCAGGACTGTATGAAGGAACATACTCTGCACAAGGACGGGATCATACCTCAACCCAGCCTCCTGTGAAGCAAAAAGGAGCCTTGTTCAATTGGTGTGCTAAACTGGAGAAACTCATTTTGTCTTTCTGCCCCGGTTCACCAATCTGGCCTGATATTTTGAATTCTCTACCCCACTGCAAAGAGACTTTTTCTTGTTCATCACGACTATCTTCATCCCTCATCAGTTTTTTTGTCAGGTTGGTTTGATCTACTCCCCCCTGTGGTGAAAAAGCTAATGCTGCTTGCATTCTTTGCACCACTTTCCTCAGTCGTTGTTCTACTGTTAGTTGAACAGATGGCTTATTAACTACATCTACCTTAATTGAACTTGGAGCTGTGTGTTCAGGTCCACTATGCTTAGCAGTTTTTTTCAGCTTTTCAATTTTGTTGCTTAAGGCAAGTAGCTCTGCCATACCTTGATCTTCCAGCTCACATAACTCTTCTCTTTCCAAGTGTGTCATGAAAAGCGGAATTAGAGAGGAGCGACTTTTATCTGAGAGCTTATCGATTGTTGAGCCAGTAATACAAATAAAACCACAAATTTTGTGTACAGAACTGTGGCAATTTCAAGTTTTAAATCTTCCAATGCTGATGAATCCATTTCAAACCCGAGACAGTATCAATGTTGTGGAGAACCTCCTCTGTGCAGCAAAAGCAATGCAGTAGTTCCTGGCAGCTGTTGACCTCAGCTTGCATGCAAGACTCTCTGCACAGGAGTGGAACCACCACCTTCTTTTGTTGGACCAGGTTGTAGATGAAATGAGTCGAATGATGAAAGGGATGTCTATTTGGGACAGCTAACTCTCATCATCTCGCTGGGGCCCCCAAATGTTACACCCTGGTACCGGATCAATTGGACCAACGACAGGAACCGAGAAATATAAAGAAAAAGACTCAGACACGATGCTTCCTTTCCTTTTATGCGCTACAGCAACGCTATAGAAAACTCTTCAAGCTAAATGCTAATGGCAAACATATGAAAAACATCAAAACAGAAATAAACCTTCGCTGTTGTTTTGGAATCCATTTGGCAAACACAACATAATTTAGCATACATCTTTTTTTACAAATCTTTGGTACAAATATTGTAAATTTCATACCTGGAACCGAGAAATATAAAGAGAAAGACTCAGACACGATGCTGCTTTTGCAGCAGCTTCAGCAAAACTGAAGCATGCGCTGAGAGCTCCCCTTTCTCGATACCAGCAGGGATGGCTAATCGGACACACATCCTTGATCAGACATAAATAGTAGATCACTGATCTTTTTAACCTTTTATGGATGTATTGGAATCATCACATTATGTTATTTACATTGAGAACAAACACCATATGGAGTAAATGACTCCAAATATGTCCATTACACTTAATAGTAACAATGATGACTAATGGATATAGACCTGGGGAGTTTCGAATAACTTGCTGCAGTTTTTGGAAAAGCATGGAGCTAAAAACAAATTGTTAATGCAGATAATTTTGGGTTCCACCCAACTCAACAGTCTTCCTACTCGACATCAGTTCATCTGCTTTTTTTAGGTGACAGGCGGCCTCTCTGACCGAGCCAGGTTCTGGTTCGGCTGGAGGTTTGTTTGCTGTTAAAGGGGAGTATGTATTCTCCACTGTCGCCACATGCATGCTCAGTGTGAACGATTGCTGTAAAGTCAAGGACAGAACGTATACTATCGTCTACTGTCTCACCATGCTGAAGTGACTGGTGGAAGTTAATAACTCGATGCAATCACCTGGGATTGAAAGCTTTTTTTATTTATTTGAAAAACATACCGAACATGATGCACTGTTTGAAAATGAGGATTGATTGGAATGTGTCATGATTAGATTGAAATGAGTTTTCTTGTAAAGTGCCTTGAGGTTACATTTGCGCTCTATAAATATGCTGAATGCAGCGTGTTATTATAGTGGTAAATTACACAAAGCGTGTTATTATAATTCAGTCTTTCATCTGACCCAAAGCTATGGGGTCGGAAATTATCATGAGTCCTGCCTATCGACTGAAAAAGAATAAAACAATCGTTGTTGACCAATCAGAGGATGACTTGGGCAGAGACATTCATTGAGAGCCTAGATAGTTAAGTGTAGCAGAAGTACAGATGTTATATTAGTGTTGGGAAAGATAAAAGACAAGAACCTATAGTCGAAATGTAATATATGACCCAGGAACGAAGCTGGTTTTGATATTGATGGGTAATAACATTGGAATTGAAAGCACTTGTCAGGATACGACCTTTATGAAAAAGCTTTCAGATGAGAAGTCTGGTGAAATCTCTTGGTTTGATTTGCAACCACTGATGTAATGCTTATGATGGATGGATGGACGGATGGATGGATGGATGGATGGATGGATGGATGGATGGATTGATGGATGGATGGATGGATGGATGGATACATAGATGAGTGTGGTAAGTAGTACTTTAAATATTAGCAGAGGAAATTGAAATAAGTCTCTCTACTACATTTACATTTATGCATTTAGCAGACGCCTTTATCCAACGTGACTTACAAAAAGAGGGTTTGACATTGAACTACAACGCAGTTACCTGCAATATGCTAGGAGAGGATTTAACATTAATGATTACACTCATTTACAGAATTTAGGTAAACAGAGAAGGCCAAAGTATAATACATTGAGCGCTAATTAATAACATCAGGAGGGGGTAAAAAGTGCATTTAGATCTTTCAGGGCAAGAGATACTCTCGGAAGAGCTGGATCTTCAAGGATTTCTTGAAGATGGAAAGAGAATCTGATGCTCTGACACTGCATGTAAGGTCGTTCCAGCAGCGAGGAACCGCAAATGAGAAGAGTTTAGATTGACCTGGTCGCGTTATTTGGCGCTTGTTGGAGGAACGGAGCGTGCGGGCAGTGACGTAAGGCTTTAAGATCCATCAAACATTCTGTATGCCAGCATTAGTGATTTGATGCGTGCAGCTAAGGGAAGCCAATAGAGTTCAGTGAAAAGGAATCTGACATGCGCTCGCTTTGGCTGGTTGAAAACCAAGCGATCTGCAGCATTCAGGGTCATCTGTAGCGGTCTCACAGCACAGGCTGGAAGACCTGTTAGGAGGGCGTTGCAGTAGTCAAAGCGGGAAATGACCAAAGTCTGAACTTGGAGCTGTGTCGCATGTTGGGTTAGATATGGCCTAATCTTCCTGATGTTGAATAGAGAGATGCGACACGATCGATCGACAGACGCAACATTATCTGCTAAGGTCAGCTGATCATCGATCATGACGCCCAGGTTTCTTAAAACCTTGGTGATGCAGTGTCCGTGTGCAGTGAGATAAATTATCATTGGCTAAAGATGGATTTCACCTTTATTATTAGCTAATCACGTTTTGAACCTTTTTTTTTGTCATCTAGTGTGCGCTTACTTTTTAGTATTACATGAAAAACCATTTCTGCTGTTTACACTTGTGTGGAAGAAAACAGTTGTACTTTCACAGCCGTCTAAAGTTGACAAGCATACTGTTATTTTAATTCTATCAAACAATTCTAAATCTCTTGTTTTTTCTCCATGTCACAGATTTATCCCTTCCTGCCGTGTGCCAGCTTCAGCCCTTGGTCCACTTTCCTAGTTGCATGACATCTGACCTGCAGCCACAGAAAGTGAAAGGCTGCACCTATCCTACCTGGAACGATGCTAGCCCTGACGTCCATGTGATTAAGCTCCATTCAGCAGACACTGAGCGCAGTGGGTGAGATGATGTGGAATCTCTGTGTCCTGACATGATTTGGTTTTTGTGATACTCTCTGATGATTCCTTTCAGTTCTCTGCAGGTGGACGTGACGGTTGCTCTTGTGCCCCCGGTGGCAACCCAGGAACCACAGAACATTGTCCTGATTCTCAGCAGCTTAATTCCAGTTAACTGGGTGATCATGGCTAGCGGTGTCCGAGGTCACATCTGTGTTTATGTAAGGGTTGAATCTCATTTTTAAGTGTATGGTGTGTGAAACTAACAGCAGGTCGGAAACTTTTTTATTTTGCTGTACTTCCTGCTCAGAAAGCAAGATTGCTATTAAATCAAATCCCTGAGGAAATCAGTTCAGCTTCCTTAGATAGAGAAATTTATATATTTTTACAATTAATTGATCTGATAATTTTGCCTGCTTTTCAAAATATATATGATTAAAATAGACTGCATGTACTTTAAACTGAGTGTAGTTCTTTGAACTGGTTGAAATGAACCCAATAATTCTCAGATTGTGTTGATATATCACAAATCTGTCCTTTTTAGGCCCAACGTGTTTATTTTGTGACATTCACTTGTCAAGCCTTGTTGATTTTAGGTGTTAAAAAGCGTGCATACCTGACCGCACGTGTGTTTAATGTGTCTAAGTTATTTTTTTTCCCTAGTCTTCCAGCAACATCTCTCACCAATATCCACCAGGGTCTAACCTAACCGTGTCCAACATACTTGTGTGTGAGCTCTCCACTGTCTCCAATCTTCTTCTTTGGACCATGGAAAGCGGCTACACAGTAAGATCGTACACTGAGGCTGAGCTGGCCAATCGTTTTGTGATCCAGCTGAAAGAAGGCAGGACAGGTACGTAGGTACTTTTTATTATATTGTAGTATGTACTGGCCTATAGAATAAATTAGAATATGCTTTCCAGTGAGTCTCTTTTGCCTGATTAATGGCAACTGTTGAAAATGACAACAACCCTTGAGCAAGAGCTATAAAAACATTTTCATAAAGCCCACATTTTGACATTTATATATATATACATATATATATCTATATATATATATATATATATATATATTTATTTATTAATTTTATTTTTTTTACATGTATTACTACATGTAAAAAAGTTTTTTAATAAAAGTTATTATCTCTCTTATCCACTATAAAACACAGTGTTAGTTAATTTAAATAATTTGTAATCTGTGTTCCAAATTATTGGTCTTGTGAATTATTTGGATCTTAAATGGCGTGTTTTAATTTGCTGTAAGCTGAAAATAATCACTATTGACAGAAATAAGCCACGAAAACATCGGTCTCTTGAGGAATTAAGTTATATGATGTGTTTCACTTGCTAAATTTATTTACTGACATAAATCACATTTTCAATTATGTTGCAATTTATTAAATATGGGTTCATGCTAATATCCATTTGGATACTTTTTTTTCCCTACTTCCCCTGCACCAAGAAACCATTTACAGAAAATTAATATACTTTTAGTATGAAACCTGTGGACAGTCGTATCTACCGCCCACTATCAATTACCCACTATTCAACCTAGATTGTACCCATATCACCTCCAAACTAATCAAATTCTCAATTTTTTAGGTATGAACTACTGTTGCTTTAAAGGAGAACTAACTATCGTGTTTTTTTCTTACCTTCAGCCCCAGAGAGATTACCTGTGGTGAACTGCGAGGGCGGTCTCCTCACTGTGACAGTGGACATACAAAAACTAAAGGTCTGCTAACCTAGAAATTAACTGACTGTTTTGATGACTGCAATATTTCATTAAAAATAAGTTCTCGGGTTAGGCTGTTGCACCCGTGATACAAAGAGTTTGCTAGTAATGATTTACTTACTGTGCTATTCCAGTTCCTCTTCCCAACACAGAGTTAAAACCAGTTGTTTAAGCTGGTTTTTAAGCTCATGTTGTCCTATTTTAGATTAGTTAAGATCTGTTCAGGAGTCGGATTCAAACACTTCACATCAAGACATATTCATCCGATCAATATGATTGCTGGACATTGCCGTGATGTTATCTCTACATGTAACATATAACTGATGAACATAGGACCTTCAAACATCTGGAACTTGAAGTTAGACAGGATCCACAACTTGTGGAGTTCCTAACATCTAAATGGGCTTTCTTTAATTATTCTGGCATTTAGCAAATAGAAATAATGTTATTAATCCTAATGGGTAGGATTAATACCAATGTAAAATCAGGAATCTATGTAGACCTTGTAGTTTCACTTGTGTAGAGTTGAACTGTTTGCCAGTTTCTTAGTTTCTATTTGAATGAGTAAACATTGGTTCTCTCTCTTTTAGAGCTTTTCTCTACCAGCTGCTGCCGTGACTCTGCAGGACCAGAGATGCCAGGCCGTGTCGAATGGGAGTCATTTCATGTTAGCACTGCCACTCATTTTCTGTGGAACTGAGGTCGTGCTGCAGGAAAAGCCCAGAGGGGCGTTGTACAAAAACAGAGTAAGATTTTCTGATGTGCACAATTGATGAAAAGGTGCTCAATGTTCTGAATGTATTGACTCTGAGCATAAATGCATGCTGATTAGTTTGTAGTCTTCACATTTCTGTATTTGTTTTGGTCTATCCCAATCCATCCATAAATAAAAATAAAAGTAAACTGAGATTCTTGGTGGTAACATAGCGGAGTATATGTACTTTTTACAAGAAACCAAAGAGATGCATGTTGTAAAAAGGGACCAAAGTAGGCATGTGGAGTACGTGAATAGAAAATCATCTGAAATTAAAGAGTCTTGCAAAAGTATTCGGCCCCCTTGAACCTTTCAACCTTTTGCCACATTTCAGGCTCCAAACATAAAGATATAAAATTACAATTTCTGGTGAAAGAATCGACAACAAGGGGGACACAATTGTGGAAATTTATTGGATATATTATTAAACTGTTTCAACAAATAAAAAACTGAAAAGTGGGGCGTGCAACAGTATCTCAGACCTGCCTGGTGTGTTCCTTGGTCTTCATGATGCTCTCTGCGGTTCACAAGTAGGTGCAATTATACGGAGACTTGATTACACACAGATGGATTCTATTCATCACCGTCAGATTTCAGGTCAACATTGGATCGTTCAGATATCCTCACTGAACTTCTGGAGTGAGTAAAGGGACCGAATAATACTGCACACACCACTTTTAAATATCCAATTAAAATATCCAATAAATCTTGTTCCCCTTCACAATTGTGTCGCACTAGTTGTTGATGTTTCACATACTGTCACACATTGATCGTATTGTTATGTTTGAAGCCTGAAATGTGGCAAAAGGTTGAAAAGGTCAATGTGGCCAAATACTTTTGCAAGGCACTGTAGTCTTCCTAGTCAAAGCCAGGGTGTTTGAATGCATGTGTTCACCGTTCTTCAGTCTGTCTTTTATGCGAGACTAGCCTGATTACACCTGCATAAAAATTTCCTTTATCACATTGCTGACCATTCTATAGTCTAAAAAGGCATCTTAAATTAGGTTTGTAACACAAATATTAGTTATTACTGTATGAAATGTCGATATAAGTCCAAGAGTTAAACTTGGCCAACTTTATCAGCCAATGTTTTGTTGTCATTTGTGTATGTGTTCCGGGATGGGAGGGGGTTTGTCATATGGTATTTCTTTAGTCAAGTGACAGACATGCAGCATAATAGCTTGGTTTATTGGTTTTGAAGTGCATATCAATTAAGGTGCAAAGGAAACCTAAATGGTTTCTTTTAAAGGCTTTCAGATTGGAAACAAAGCTTCGGTTGAGCACCCACTAAATAAAAAAGGAACTTGGTCCACATCGTTTTTTATCCGTTGTTATCATTGTGTAACTTAAAATCAGTTTTCTGATGAATAGGCAACTGTAGCAGAGCAGCATGAATCCATGTTTGGTCATTTATTCGCTTGAAAGGCATTAGACAGATGCTGCGGTGTGCTGTCTAATTTCCAAGGGACCATTTTTGTGACTCTTGACCCGTGTCATGTTAACTAGAACGTAGAAGGTGTACGTACTAAAAGAGGATTTTAGCAAAAAGGCAAATAATTTGGAAGAACATGTTTATTCTGATGTAGAAAGCAAAGAAAAATATTTTTAAAAAATACAATAAAAAGAAAAATTTTTTTGTTGTGATGTACCAAAATTTGATGATATCAATTAATAGATAAATTATATTGTGAAACCTTACTGAAAATCATAGATAATATCTAAGTTTATTCACCTTCTGTGTGTGCATTTTGATAGCCTGTATGTATTCTGTTTTACGTACGATCAGTTGTTACTGTGGACTGACGAGCCTCCGAGCAGTTCTCAACAGGAAGAGAAGAGGAACTCCAGACGCCCACTCAGCTTAAACGTGAGTTCTCCAACATTACAGCCATAGAGCTTCTTCTAAATCTATTTAGATCTCCTGGGCTTTTCAGAAAAGCTCAAATCTGGTTATTAGGATTCTGATATACTGACATGAATATAACAATATTTTTCTTTTGGGTTATGCCTCTCTAAAAAAATTTTGGATTTTAGCTATATTTCCTTTGTAATAGTTAAAGATCAGATGGGACAAAAAAATAATCATGTAGAACATCAGTTTTTACGTCTGAGTATCCACTTATTCATTTACTCCAAGTAAAAATGTGCCACATCCTTCCACTTTTAATGATGGATTATATATATATATATATATATATATATATATATATATATATATATATATATATATATATATATATATATATATATATATATATATATATATATATAAAATCTGCAATCTAAATCTGCAAACAACCTCCCTCTGTGTTTTTTGGTTTTTATCTTATAACCATATATATATGTATTTTCATATATATATATATATATATATATATATATATTAAATCTAAATCTGCAAACAACCTCCCTCTGTGTTTTTTGGTTTTTATCTTAAACCATATATATATGTATTTTCATATATATATATATATATATATATATATATATATATATATATATATATATATATATATA